>WBZZ01003399.1:0-55000 GCA_019918135.1 Paulinella micropora
GGTCTATTTTCCTTCCAACTCCTCCCACCATTCCTCAAAAGACCATGCATGCTGCTTCTTATTCGTCTTCTGAATCAGCGTGCTCATCCATCCTCCCCAATCCTTTCTCACCCCCTCTGACGCATACTCGGGGTTTTGTAAGGCATTAGTGATTATAGTTTCCATTGTTCTCTTGGGTGTTCCAATAATAATAATAATAATAATAATAATAATAATAATAATAATAATAATAATAATAATAATAATAATAATAATAACAAGAACAAGAACAACAATAACAATAATAATAATAATAATAATAATAATAATAATAATAATAATAATAATAATAATAATAATAATAATAATAATAATAATAATAATAGTGCTGTTATATGGCCTACTGCCTTTAGCTCTTCATCTAACGCAACAAACGCATCAAACTGCGGAGCATAATCACACCCCTCATCAAACGTCCATGCATTCATCGCATTTATCTTATTTTGCACATCTTCCTCACTCACCTTACCAAACCTTTTGGTCAGTCTGGCCCACACAGTGTGCAAGTTCTGACCAAAGTCTGGTGAGGTGTCTCTCACCAAATCTGCCACACTCCTCTTTGCTTTACCTACTAGCTTCTCAAACACAAACGAAAAAGCTTCCTCTCTCTGCCTTTTCATCTCATGCTCCAAACTCTCCTCATATGCTACTATCATTCTATCTTGCTTCTCTTTTTCCTTTACTTGCTCCTTGCTCTTCGTCTTGATTGTTGTCGTTGCTGGTGTGGAATAAGTAGGTGAAAGCTGACTACTCACTCTCCCCCTCTCCTTCACCTGATCTTCTCCTCCCTTTTGCTCACTCTTACCACTATCTCCCCCTAAAGTAGGCTGCCTTTCTGTCTCCGTAAAATAAGAGGTAAGGGTTTCCTTGTCTGTCTCTGACTCTGAGTCTAACTCAGCTTCGTCTTCCTCCTCTCTCAACCCTATCTTTCCTCTCTCTCTTGCCGATTGCTCTCCTGCTCTCTCTCTCCCCACCTCCACATGTAGTTGGGGACTGTCTTTCCTTTGCTATGCAACGCACTCACATTACTCTCATGGACTAACCTAAGGTGTTCTTCTGGGGTCTTTAGCGCCCCTTTAAGTCCTTTTGCTCCTAGGGCTAAAACCGTCTCTCGTTGAAACGCTTTGAACGGGGTTCTCCCGTCAAACCGTCCTTTGGCAGTGACTTCTTTGTTTTTGTTCGTGCCTCTTAGAGTACTGAAACTCATGTTGAGGTCTTACTGTCTTGTCTTCCTTGCGTAGTTGTAAGATCTGTTGTAATAGTTGCAACAGACCAGATTGTGTGCTGTCTACGGTCCCACGACGTCGGTGACTCACCTAAAACGGGGACAGGTAGCAATGCGTTCAAAAACTGAGCCAAAAGGTCTCAGTGTAGGCATCACCCCCCGGATAGCCGGTAAAAAGTACCCTTTTTCTGGTGTCAGGTGCACCTAGTTTTTTCCCATTATTTTCAATATCGTTTGGCCGGATTTGACCTAATGCCATTTTAACCTTGGTCTGTTGCCGTTTTCTTTTCGGCTTCACTGAGCTAATATAACGAGACATCATTCTCTTTTGGGGATTTGTGTCTGGTTGTATTACAGACTTTTTATTGAGCTATCTTCAGTGATTGTAACATCAGTTTTAATGTGAGTGCCAGTTAATGGAATGGCACCACCCTCTTGACAGTCGCCTCCCAGTCGGCGATGGTTTTCTCCTTCAGCCAGGTTGCAGTGCCAGAGTTCAAGCGCTGCCAAGGCCCATAACCCACTAGACGAGAGGGGTCGTACTTTACTTTTTACTTAGAGATTTGAATAATTCCTGACACATCACTAAGTGCCCAACCCCCTTTGAATTCACCGTTACACATAGAGTGATATAGGTAAAATAGGTAATTGTCTTTGGAGTGGGCCGGTATGACTAAATACATATAATTGTCCATTGATAGACCGTTACGTCCGTTACAATTATTGACTAGATATACGGTCATTCGACTAAACGAATAAGTCACAAAGTAATCATAATAAACCGAAAGTAGTTATCCTACCAACGCTCCCCCTTAGTTGTATGTCGATATGCAGTGGTAAATTATGATTAATGCCTCTGCGATTAATAACTATTACGATGCGACAAATGGATATCATTTCAAGTTGTAAAATGAAATGATTGTTGAGTCACAAAACTGAAAAATTACCATTCTATCCCAGTCCAACCGCCTTTGCTTCTTTGCCGAAATTGCATCTCGATGTTACTATTAAAACATTAGCAGTAGGTCCTTGAAGTATGACCATATAAGTACGTAAACTGAACTACATCATTGACTCCTTGAGTCGAATATAATTAGTTTGATCTGCAATTCCGCCAATAATAAAAACTACACGATGTATAGTCGGCTCCGATGACTCATGTCCTTTCCCGCTCTCGTCGCAATACAACCGATGGTGGTCCGAACCACGCGCTTTGCATTCGCGCTCGACTTTCACTTCGACTGGAACATCGCCTCAACATGCCGCTCAACTACCTGCGCAAGACACTTCCTGCACACTTCAAAGAGAGAAATCTCACAAAAGAACAACATAAGTTGACTTTGCGTAAATTTGTGTATTTATCGTGAGTTTGCAGACTTGAGATATAAAATCATGGATCAAGAGTTACCATAAACTTGTTAGTACGTCTGCGATTTGTTTCTTAGTTCCTACCTTCACAAATTTAATCTCATTGTCTCTCTGTGCGTGATGAATGAAATGAAGTTCTAGGGGTAAGTGTTTAGTGCGTGGTCCTGACATTCCCCTTTTTGCTGCTAAGATAGTCTGTGAATTATCTCTATAGAGCTCTATCGGTCCTTTCTGTGCTATATCTAATTCTTCCGTGATATGTCGGATAGCCAATCCTTCCCGTATACACTCTGCTGCTGCGAAAATTTCAGCATCATTAGAACTAAGTGCAATCCTTGTCTGTCGCTTTGACAACCAAGCTACCGGGTCTCCTCCCCAAGCACTACATATCCTGTACGTGACTTTCCTGTTTTTTTACAGACCTTGTGTTGACAGGCACTTCCACTTCGACGACGTTGTCAGTCAAACCTTTTATGACTTCCCACTCGTCATCGGTAAAAAATTTTGCTGGATACCCGTCACTCTCGCCACTTTTTTCCCGTACAACGTTGGTGCTGTGAAACGATGGTTGGGACGACGTCGCCATCTTGCTCTTTGTGTACAACGTTGGCCACCCATGGGTTGTAGGGTCACGAACCATGATGTCCGCTGTCATTTCCCAGGAACACCCCTGGCTCACCCCTTAGGCCTTTCCTCTCGCTTCTTTCCTTCCTTGTAGATCGCACACATACAGCCAAAGGGGTGCAATATAGAGTAATGAGGAAGTGGTCGTTTGTAAAACGCCTCATGCTTCGACAGACTTGTCCCCGCCCTCCCTTACAGATTGAGCAAAAAGACAGCGTAGTTAACCGCCAACGGCAAGAAGTAGACCGTACCGATCTTGCAACCAGAAGTGTCGTCGCCAGACCAAAGACCACCTTAATCCCAGCCTCTGCATATGCGTCTTTGTTCGGATCATCTCTCACAGACAAATGACGCTCCACACCTGTCTGTTTCAGATGCTCCTTGATGCCGGTAGCGATCCACTCCTTGTCCGTCCGAAACTTCTTCATCCTGTTCCCGGTCTGAGTCTCCGACCACGCCTGTAGCCGGGACCGGACGGTCAGTTTTCTGATCTAGGTTCACCCCTTAACCCTTACTCTGCTTCCACATTTGTGGATCAAGATCCACAAATGTGGATAGGCTAATACTTTTCTAGTTTTGAATCCATATTTGTGGATTTTGATAGTAACAATGTATTAATAAATATTACCAAAATGAGTCCGGTTGAAGCTGATAGTAACCATGTCAAAAAACCGTTCTTTAATAACTAATAAAACCTTCACAACCGAGGTCAGAGTGGCTGCCTATTATAAAATTTACGAAAAAAGTGGTTGATGTCTGTGACTTAAGTGTGCCATATTCACTAAGTCACTTCCAGAAAAACTATGACATCCTGGTTCAAGTTTTACACTGATGATATCGCTTCAGCAACTGGAGTCTTGATTTATCCATGTGAGTCGCAGTGTAGCGTAGGATAGCATTCAAAGTTACGATTGATACTGATCAGTGTTTTTATGCATATTAAAAATGTGTCACGAAAATATTAATATGTGAAAAAAAAAGTGATTGGCGGTCTGTTTTTAGTTTCATATTTAAGTCACTTCCAGGCGCGGCTAAGCTATGCACTCACATCTTGGCACGGTTTTCACAGATCGCTTCAACAACACATGCTTGATTTATTAATCTGTTGCGTAGTATAGCATTATTTACAATTGGTATTGATGTTTTTATTGAAGTTGAAAACTAGCATCCGATCCACAAATGTGGATTGTATCCACAAATGTGGATCTTGCCAGAGTAATGGTTAACCGTGCCACGTCACTAAGCGCCACACCCGCCAAACCGCCAAAGCTTTGAATTCACCGTTACACTTAGAGTGATATAGGTAAAATAGGTAATTGTCATTGGGGTGGGCCGGTATGGCTAAGTACATTATTAAGTTGTCCATTGATTATCACTTGTGGTTATATATCCAAACTCACATATTATTAACATGATATATAGGTTTATTTATTTTTGTTAGCTAAAATGAAAATTTATGTCGACAAGTAATAAAAAATTTACTTTAATATTAGTATGACAGATACTGTCTGACTCAGAGATCCGATCATTTTTATTATGTGTCACTGAGTCCGGGGGGCCACCTGAGGACATCACTGGCTATAACTTCTAGCAACCTGATTTTAATTGCCACAGCCAACAGGAAAAGGATTCAAAGAGAAAGATATAGCCCTGTTAGACTTCTACGATAGATTGACCTAGACCAGTTTCGATTCTTTATGAGATCTGCATAGCTACGTCTCAAGAATAACTTCAGTTATTCTCATTGCTCTTGTCTATGTAGATCATGTGTCATCTTCTTCACCAGAGGACGAAAGCTCAAAATCATCAACAGCATCCTCCAAGTTTATATTTGTATCCTCTTCCTCCTCCGCCTCCTCCTGCACCTCCGCCTCCTCTCCTGCCTCCTCCTCCTCCTCCTCTTCTTCTTCTTCTTGCTCTTCAGCAGGGCTGGTGTCACCCGCAAGCTTCTGGTCGTTCTTGGCTCCTGTTGACTCGCTCGGTTTCTTGCTAGTTTTTAGCTCTTTTGACACATTCTGGCCCTGAGCCGAGTTTCCCAGTCTTACTAATCGATCCAAGGGGCTCCATGTCTTTTGATTTCCATTCGGCACCCGGAAGGCGGAAAGGGCGCTGGACCCTTCATTCTGACCGAAACTCAGGTCTTTGGGGCCCAGGCTCAAAGTCAACCGCTTCTGACTCACCCACTCCGCGTTATGCTGAAGCTTACCGAGCAGGGCTGTCACTTGTTTGCGAAATTGATAGACAGAAATACTTTTGACGAAGCGTTTCAGGAAGAAGACAGTGGGAATAATCAATTCTGGCATGCCTATCACACACATTGCAACTAGGAAACGCAAACTGCGAGGGCGCCGCCTACCAGGAGAGTAGGAATAAATAGTGAAGTATTCCTGCAACAGCTCGATCAAGGCATCCACAAGCGCTGCCTGAGAGCGACCAACATACCACGTTGGTAATTGCACAATGAACGAAAGCAAAAATGAACTTGCTGACCTGGTACGGCTGGGTTTGCGCAACCGCCGGAGAGACTTTCAAAAGGTACCTTTGCAGAAATTTCAAAAAGGTATGAGCATGGGGAAGCGTATTGCTCGGTGCTAGCGAGCAATGTGAAATCTGGCTGACTTAAGTGTTGGAGCCTTGGCGGAGGACGCGCGAGCAGGCCTCGACAGCTCCGGGCTGGAGAACAGGGCAAGCAGAGGAGCGCTCAGAGGGATGAAGAGCTCACTGGCCTCGGCCAGCCGCAGCAACATGCGGCACAAGTTGAGGCGCAGAGGAGCGTACTGAGAGGAAGGCTGCAGGTCCAAGCAGCCTAAGACGACTTGGATCAAGGGGTAGGCCAGATTGAACAAGGGAGACGGCTGCTGGCTCCCGTGAGCAGCGATGACTGCGACCCAGCAATCCACACAGGCCAGAAACTGCCAATTGTACACACTTTTATACGTGTCTTTGGTTTTGTTTTTGTTGCTGAGAGCGTTGCGTAAGTGAATAGCCAACTGTCGAATGTATACGAATGCGTGTTGATACCTACAAAACACATAGACTGACCTCAATCACGGACTGGAGTGCCAACAAAAACGAATAAAATTCGCAGTTGAGTTCTTACGCTGCGGTCTCTTCTAGCGCGTAGATTTCCACCAAGCAGTTGCGCATCAACGAGTGCATCGGTTCGTGCTGAGCCGTAAAGAACTTGCTGTTGCGAACGTAGGTCAAATAGAGGCCTTTCAGAGCTGCTTCAAGCAGCTCTTGTTCGGCAGGGAGCTCCAGCGCCATTTGCCGTATCCTACCAAAAAGCAGAAATCGAATCGATTTGGCGAGGAAGACTGAACAGAAAGCGTACGTCACTAACATCACATGCAACCACAGGTAAGCAAGGTGTGACAGAGAATTTTGAGGCTCGTGGGGCCTGGGACAATGGAAAAAATTTCAGCTTATGCACAGTTTGACATCGCAAGGGGGCTATCGATACCTTTTTCTGTTTGAAATTTTCTTTTCCTATGCTCCTTTTTTCTTCACTCCATTGCTCTTTCTGGTTTTTTTCTACTTGATGAGAAGATCGTTTCCCGTCTACGTGTTCTCCTGTATAATTGGCACTTTGTCTCTCTCTGTCTCTCTGTCTTCCCCCCCCCCCCCTCTCTCTCTCCTCCCCCCCCCCCCCTCTCTCTCTCCTTTTCGATGTCGCGACTGACCTGAGAAAAGCATCTATTCTAGTGTTCCTATTTTCGCTTGTTCCCCAAAGCTTGAGCAACGACTTGAGCAGCTTGCTGCCGAGCTTAGGAAACGGACCAAACAACGGCACCTGCATGTACACATGATATATGTCTTTTATTATATTCACAAACAAACAAACAAACATACATACATACATACATACATACATATACATACATACATACATACATGCATACATGCATACATGCATACATGCATACATACATACATACATACATACATACATACATACATGCATACATGCCTAAATACCATGGTCTCAAGCGAGGCCAGGATGAAGCGCGCCAGCGAATCTTCCAACGATTCTTGGTTTAGGAAGTGAAGCAAGTTGGTCAGGAAAGCTTGGACAGGAGTTTTCAGGTCTCTCCACTTGGGGCGGGAGGTGACGACCTCTTTTTCCTTGCCGGCGGTGAGTCCTGATCACAGCAGACATGGAAGAAGTCAAGGGCGTGTCGGACGCAGTTACCCAGATGTGCATTGAAGATGGAAGGCACGGTGCCGATGCAAAAGCGCATGACTCGGTTGAAAGTGCGGCTGTCTGCGAAACGAAACTTGTCCTTTCTGCCCGCTTCGGCGTCGTCGTTCAGGTGGCAGGCCGTCTTGAACACCTTGAACAACTTCTTCAAAGCCGGCAGCGACCTAACGCAACACAGGTGCGTTCCTGAACATTGCTCATTCGTATCCACACATCTTGCTCTGATCACGCACCTGTTCTCGATTACTTTCTTTTCCAAGGCCTTGAGATCTGCCACGCTGAGTTGCTCGATGCTGCTTTCAGCTTCCTCCTCTCGGCCCTCACTTTCCTCCTTGAGTTGCTTGGCCTTTACATCCTTGGCTATTTGGGTTGCCTATGCGCAAGTCAGAATCATGTTCGCTTGCGTTCCATCAGCTTCCTTGGCATGCCTGCTGCTCAAGTTCTTCATCATCGACGTGGAATGAAAGCAAATCCTTGTTCTCTTTTTGCATCATGGCGTAGAATTCGGGATCCCTGATGTGCACACATTTTTGAGCCATGCGAAGACAGCAGAGGCACAATCAGCGAAGAATCAAAAAAGATTTACTCGATGGCAAGGGCATCAAGTTCCTTCTGGTGTGCATTGATGGCCTCTTCCAAATCCTCCACATCGTCTTCCTCGCTACCCGAACCTTCGTCTAAATCGCTTGCTTTCGCCTGAGACAGTTACCATACCAGAAATAAGTGCTTTGACAATACACATTTGAAAGTTACACAATTAGTGGTCACTGTATGTGGCATGTGCTTTTCTAATGAATATCCAGAAAAAAAAATTCCGACCTTCAGAGGATCCAACTCCAATCTCCCTTCGCCTCCGTCATCTTCTTCGACCTCACTGACCTCCTGAAGCTTTTCATCTTCGTCCCCAAAAAACCCACTCTTCAAAAAAAAAAAAAAAAAAAGGATTGACGACAAAGGTCAGGGAGTTTTCAAAAGAGGCATCGGAAGAAAGTACCTCCAAGAATTCGTCGACGTCCATTTCCTCAATGGAAGGATTTTGATTTGAATTAGAACTTTCAAGTTTCTCCTTGTCTTTGTTCCATTTTGATGACGGCATAGAAGTTTCACGTTCCTCGTTGTGAATTTCGTCACGTTCAGCATCTGCTTCCAAAACAGAGACTCTTACAGGCTGAGGTGATTAAAACAGACAAGAACCTTGCACAACCTTGCGCTTCTTCTTTCGCGGCTGTCCCTTGTGAGTACTCTTGAGCTTCCCTGTTTCTTTCTAACCATGCAGCATATATCATGTTTTAAAAACCCACGCTTTTCTGTTTACCTTCTTGAGGAAATGTTTCGTACGCTTGGAGGACTTCTTTCGCATTGGACAAAAAGCGAGTCTGTGAGAAAGTTTGACAAGGAATGAACTCGTCACAGACGATGTTCATGCGAGCGTGTGCGTATCCCTGTTTGCTGTGCAAGTGCATCATACGCGTACGCGTAAACACACGTGCAGACAGTAAACACAACAAGCACACAAGAGCACAGAAATGCAGAAAATACTTAGACATACACCCTGACATTCCTTATGTGATTGGTATCATGTGCAGTTTCTTTTTACTGTCTACGCAAAAGCGACTGTGTCCAGGTATGAGAGAAAAAGTGTTTCTTCCTTGACACCCACACTTTGTCAGTACAATATGCCGTGTACAAGTACATTTTTGGGATCCAAGAATTTCAACAGTTTTCTGACAAAGAACATATTCACTCCATTCCACTGCCGCATCTCATTGTGGTAGACAAAAATAAAAAGTGGTTTGGAGGGGAAAGAAAAGGAGAACTTTTATTAATTCTACTCTACTAGTACTTAGGATTGTTTTTGTCGTGATCATCAGGCCGAACCGATTACACAGAAATGGAAATACTGCGTGAAAAGCAGGCAAGGCTTTCTCTTTCCTTTTAGTATTCCGATGGCAAAACCAGTCTAAAATCTGCTAAATAGACTTAAAATTATCGATGTATTCAAGCATGCCCTCTGTGTGCTCTTCGACAGTCAATTGGTGCACAACCTGAAATTTTTCAATTCGTGAATCTTATAAACTATATCCAACAAATATGAAGACAAAGAACAGTCCAAAACCAGTGCTGTTACCGAGGTTGAGACCTGTCGTCCAGGATAGAAGTGAAATGGATCTATTATGGTTATTCTAATTGTACATCTCCTCCTCCTCCTTCTCCTCCTTCTCCTCCTTCTCCTCCTCCTCCTCCTCCTTCTGCTCCTCTCTTCTTCTTCTTCTTCTTCTTCTTCTTCTTCTTCTTCTTCTTCTTCTTCTTTCTTCTTCTTCTTCTTCTTCTTCTTCTTCTTCTTCTTCCTCTTCCTCTTCCTCTTCCTCTTCAGCTCTTCCTCTTCCCTCTTCCTCTTCCTCTTCCTCTTCTTCTTCTTCTTCTTTTTCTTTTTCTTTTTCTTCTTCTTCAATTTTCCTGTTCTGCATTTTGTTTAGAAATTTCATTGCGCTACCACTAAAGAATTCACCGTTGCTTTTCTCGTCTCCGGTGCATCGCGAGCTCACGTGCAGCTGTGGGGCGGCAGCTAGGGCGGCAGTTGCTCAACACTGCAGCAGCTATGCACAGCTGCAGTCTGCTCTATCGGCGGACTGTGGTACCCCTGGCGGGATGTCTGGTGCTTCTCTTGGGGCTCAGCCTCTTGGTGGACTATCGCCGTCGCCGGCTGCCGCTGGTTAGCCCGCACATCCTGCTTGCTGTATTAGCTGCACCTGCAGTTCTTGCGCCACCTGCTGCAACGTGCTTTGGGAGGGGGGTGGGGTGGGGTGGGGGGGGGGGGGGGGGGAAGCATAATTTCGCGAGTTAGATGATATTATATGATATGATTTGGATTGAGATGCACTGGAGGCACATGTGCGAAGGGATCCGCCACTGACAGCTTGGCAGGACATGAATACGATGTAAACGCATGCGTGCACGTGCTTGTTGCAGGTCTGTTCGAACGCGGTGACCCACCGCATGCTGCGCCGGTAACATGCGTGCACGTTGCCTATATCTTGTCACTTTCTTACACTGTTCAATCCGTTGGATGTTTATGTGTGTATGTGGTGGTGGTGGTTTTTGCCGCTGCTGCTGTCGTTGTTATTGTTCTTGTCAGGGGTGCTTTCTTATCGTCCCTGAGCTGTTTCTTGGGGGCGGGCCTTTTGTACTTGTCAGCAGTTCTCCACAACTCCTACTTGAACATGGCTGCCACTGTCTTCCTGGATGCCACCTCCACCGTCCTCATCATCATGCTCATCTCCTTCGCTCGCATGTACAGCTTGGCTGTTCATGGCAAGACACATGACTGGCACTTCGTCACCTCCCTCAACTTTCTTCTTCTGGTTTCGACCGTGGTTTCAGACTCATTGCTGCTTAGCTTGGATGTGAAATGGTCGCGCGCCTGTTATTTTCTGGGCCAGTCGTCCATTCTGCTGGCCATGATTCCGCTGTCGTGGCACCATGAGTGCCTGTACCGACAAATCACCGATGCGTACCAGCCCAACTTGCCACTTTGGCGTAGAAAGCTGAGGTGCAACCACTTGATCCTTCTGGTAGCTTTGACTGGAGTAGCCATAGTTGCTATAGTCATCTCTGGTATAACCATCAAGAGTTATGCTTTTGAAGACCCGCACGGCCACTACTACCTGACAGAAGGCCCTGCCATTACTATACTGACGCTTGTGTTTGGGCTACTGCAGAACATTGCGCTGTGGTTCATTTACTGGTACACCTTCATTCCTTGTGATGAGCTGGCAGTGGCTTTTGGCTGCGGTCGCCGCCTGCGCTGGTTCTCTGCGCCCTCTGCCCGTCCGCCTGCACGCAAGGAGTTGCATCAACCATTGCTGGCACGGCCGACCTCGAACTTTCTCCAGAGCACAAGCACGAGTGCAGGGCTGCCAACGGACGTGAGCTCGGCCAGGGCCTGCCCCCCAGAACAGCAGCCACCGCCCTCAGACTTGGGAATGCTGCTGTCGGCCGTCCTCATCAGCAAACACAGAGACCCAGACGAGGTCCAGGCAGCCCAACACAAACAGCTGCAGGCAGCAGCAGCAGCAGCAGCAGCAGTAGTAGTAGTAGTAGTAGTAGTAGTAGTAGTAGTATCAGTAGTAGTAGTAGTAGCAGCAGCAGCAGTAGTAGTAGTAGTAGTAGCAGCAGCAGCAGCAGCAGTAGTAGTAGTAGTAGTGGTAGTAGTAGTAGTGTAGTAGTAGTAGTAGTAGTAGTAGTAGTGGTAGTGGTAGTAGTAGTAATAGTAGTAGTAGTAGTAGTAGTAGTAGTAGTAGTAGTAGTAGTAGTAGTAGTAGTAGTAGCAGCAGCAGCAGCAGCAGTAACAGTAGCAGCAGCAACATCAGCAGCAACATCAGCAGCAGTAGTAGCAGCAGCAGCAGCAGTGGTAGAAGTAGTAGTAGTAGTAGTAGCAGTAGTAGTAGTAGTAGTAGTAGTAGTAGTAGTAGTATTAGTAGTAGTAAGTTAGTCGTAGAAATAGTACTTGTGGTAGCGCAGGCGGTTGGATTATTATTATTATAATAATAATAATTATTATTATTATTATTATTATTATTATTATTATTATTATTATTATTATTATTATTATTATTATTATTATGGACACCGTGATAGCCCAGTGGTCAAGTTCTACCATCTGGGCCCTGTCGCCAGTTCGATTCCCGTCGGTGCCACCAGTATTTTCATTGAACATACCGGTCTATTTCTGGACCAGTATTTTCATTGAACATACCGGCCCGTCTGGAAGTGTTGGAACTGCCCTTGCGGGGGTGTCATTAGAGCTTATCGTCAATTCTTCGTACTCCCCTCACGGGTGAGACGATGGAGGCGCATGTGCAGAAATGCATCAGCCATTGACAGAGAAGCACTATTATTATTATTATTATTATTATTATTATTATTATTATGGACACCGTGATAGCCCAGTGGTCAAGTTCTACCATCTGGGCCCTGTCGCCAGTTCGATTCCCGTCGGTGCCACCAGTATTTTCATTGAACATACCGGTCCGTCTGGAAGTGTTGGAACTGCCCTTGCGGGGGTGTCATTAGAGCCTATCGTCAATTCTTCGTACTCCCCTCACGGGTGAGACGATGGAGGCGCATGTGCAGATTTGCATCAGCCATTGACAGAGAAGCACTATTATTATTATTATTATTATTATTATTATTATTATCATTATCATTATCATTATCATCATTATTATTATTATTATTAGGGAGTACATAGGCCATCGGTCCTTTCCATGGGCTGATTGGTATAAAGCTCCTAGAGTAATGTTCTATGCCGTCACTTCCTTTATTCCACCGATTGGTGTGGAGACTTTCCTTATGGAATGGAGGACTGGATGCACATGGCCTTTTGGCTCAGCAATTGGCAGGAGATACACTATTATTATTATTATTATTATTATTATTATTATTATTATTATTATTATTATTATGGATGGGTGCACAGTATGGCACCCCACGGGAAGAGGTGGTTGGGCCTCTTCCCACTGGTTCCGAGGCTATGTTGTTGTGTTGTTTTTATAAGACTTACACCACGTGGGGTCCAAGGGGTATAGACATTCCGAGATCTAGGGGTGGTGACGGGTTTCGAGGCGTCCCAGACACTTACCGCCAAACGTCCTCATGCGCTGGCAGACCGCATGAAATGTCTGCTACCCCTGTGAGTACCTCCATGCGGGACCTACCCAGTCTCGTGGAGCTCTCACGCGGGGAAGATCAATCATTTGTAGTTGATTTCCTGCAAGGTACCCGACACTGTGCAGGTAGTAGGGACTTCCTTTTTGGGGCTTTCTATGCAGGATGGTTAGAGTCACTCTTCCCTCCCCAACATACTCACTGTAGTCCCTGTTGGGTCGAGGGATGGAGGCGCATGGCCCTCGGGCTCAGCCATGACAGATCTATATATATATATATATATATATATATATAATATATATATATATTTATTATTATTATTATTATTATTATTATTATTATTATTATTATTATTATTCAGCCCAATGGCCTCAAGGCGTTAAACTGTGACGCCAACTCATAACCCTTTGGTGGTAGATGCTGGGGAGGAGGGTCGTTGCGCGCGTAAAAGATCTTAAACTCCGCATATGCTGGTTGATAGCCCAGGACCCAGCAGACACCAGATTGTTATGGGTGGGGTTTCGAGGCAGCTCTAGCAACCGCGCTTGGTGTATGCACTTGCACATTCGGTGACGTCTTGCAAGAGGTTGCTGGGACTGCGGAATAACCTCGGCTTAGTGCAGTCTTGCCCTCAGGAGCTCCATCGGTGGCCCCGATCATCAGGCGAGAGTCTGACAAGGGGGGGTGGAGGACCTCGAACAAGGGTATTGGAGGTTTATGTCCGTTGAGGATATGCCATTAGCTGCATCAGTACGCCTCAGATATAGTAAATCTGCCTCGGAGTGTTGACTGTGACATATTTGAGGGAAATCCCGATGAAAAAACCTAGTCACACTTGCTAAACAGAGTTCCAGCCCAATGGCCTCAAGGCGTTAAACTGTGACGCCAACTCATAACCCTTTGGTGATAGATGCTGGGGAGGAGGGTCGTTGCGCGCGTAAAAGATCTTAAACTCCGCATATGCTGGTTGATAGCCCAGGACCCAGCAGACACCAGATTGTTATGGGTGGGGTTTCGAGGCAGCTCTAGCAACCGCGCTTGGTGTATGCACTTGCACATTCGGTGACGTCTTGCAAGAGGTTGCTGGGACTGCGGAATAACCTCGGCTTAGTGCAGTCTTGCCCTCAGGAGCTCCATCGGTGGCCCCGATCATCAGGCGAGAGACTGACACGGGGGGGTGGAGGACCTCGAACAAGGGTATTGGAGGCTTATGTCCGTTGAGGATATGCCATTAGCTGCATCAGTACGCCTCAGATATAGTATTATTATTATTATCCCTGAAAGGTGTTGGGGGTAGGGGTGGGGGTTTGGGGGGAGGGGAAAAATGGAAATTGTGTACCCCCCACCTGAAAGGATGGTTTGCGGTGCGCTTCGCGCCCCCCCCCCCCCCCCCTCCCCTCCTCTTCCCAAGGTCGCTTTTCCTCTCATTCTCACATGCACAACTTTTACAGCCTTGGAGCAATCTCAGCCATTCATTTTGGTGCCGGCGAATTCACTTCGGGTACGTACAATTGCGGGGCTGGGGTTCCCGGGGAGGGCCCCCCGGACCCCCCCTTTCCACAGTCGACAGGGTACGTTCAATGGCCGGAGGTAACCGGCATAAACCTTTCCGGCACAACTCTTAGAGCCTTTGGAGTATTCTCGGCCATTCATTTTGATGCCGGCTAATTCGCTTCGGTACGTACAATTGCCGGCCTAGGGTTCCAGGTGGAAGGGCCCACCGGACCCCTCCTTCCTCGTCGACAGGGTACATTCAATTGCCGGAGGTACCAGCAGAACGCAAGTGTAAGCTCTGGTGGCACAAAGCCTCAAATC
Source organism: Paulinella micropora (assembly GCA_019918135.1). NCBI lineage: Eukaryota > Cercozoa > Imbricatea > Euglyphida > Paulinellidae > Paulinella > Paulinella micropora. The sequence goes on from WBZZ01003399.1 coordinate 14,940, forward strand.
TCTGGTTTTGTGCCACCCGGCACCAAGACTTTTGGATCTCCGAAGAGAGCTCACCGAGGGTGCCGGGTACACAAACATCAGCCTCAAACTCCCTCTGGTGTGCGCGAACGGCGCCTGGTGGCGCAAAAACCTGAATTTTCATGTTTTTATGCCATCCGGCACCACAATTTTTATATTTTCGAAGAGAGCTCATCAAGAAGTGTCAGATACACCAAATATCAGCCGCTAAATCCCGCTGGTGTGAGCAAACGGCGCCTGGTGGCAAAAGACCTCAATTTTCTGGTTTGGGTGCCACCCGCGACCGGAGCGGGTACGTACAATTGCAGGGCTGAGGTTCCCGGGGGGACTGCCCCCCGGACCCTCCCTTCCCCGTCGACAGATAAGTTCAATTGCCGGAGGTACTCCCAAAAAACAAGGAATTTCGGCATTCAGGACACTCCCCTAACGCAAATATTGGCGTGAATTCCAACAAAAGTATATCAGCATCAAGATCGAGTCTGCTGCTAACCACCCTGTCAATATGAGCTCCCAACTCCTCCGGGTTCCCACAAACCATGATTTATTTCGATGGGAGAGCAGAAATAGGCTAAAAAAACAAGGAATTTGGCATTCAGGACACTCTCCTAACGCAAATATTTGCGGGAATTTCAAAAAAAAACTATATCAGCATCAAGATCGAGTCTGGGGCTAGCCACCCTGCCAATATGAGCTCCCAACTCCTGGTTCACACAAACCATGATTTATTCCGACGAGGGTGCAGAAAATAGGCTAAAATACAAGGAATTTTCGCATTCAGGACACTCCCCTAACGCAAATATTTGCGTGAATTCCAAAGAATTTATATCAGCATCAACATCGAGTCTGAGGCTAGCCACCCTGCAAATATGAGCTCCCAACTTCTCCTGGTTCACACAAACCATGATTTATTCCGAGTGGGGTGCGAAAAAAAACAAGGAATTTTGGCATTCAGGACACTCCCCTAACGCAAATATTTGCGTGAACTCCAAAAAATTATATGAGCATCAACATCAAGTCTGGGGTTAGCTACCCTGCAAATATGAGCTCCCAACTCCTCCTCGTTCACACAAACCATGATTTATTCCGACAAGGGTGCGGAAAAGGGGTGGGGGGATACACAATTTTCATTTTCCCCCTCCCCCCAAACCCCCAACCCCCTTCACCAACACCTTTCAGGGATAATAATAATAATAATAATAATAATAATAATAATAATAATAATAATATATTGATCTGTCATGGCTGAGCCCGAGGGCCATGCGCCTCCATCCCTCGACCCAACAGGGACTACAGTGAGTATGTTGGGGAGGGAAGAGTGACTCTAACCATCCTGCACAGAAGGCCCCAAAAGGAAGTCCCTACTACCCGCACAGTGTCGGGTACCTTGCAGGAAATCAACTACAAATGATTGATCTTCCCCGCATGAGAGCTCCACGAGACTGGGTAGGTCCCGCATGGAGGTACTCACAGGGGTAGCAGACATTTCATGCGGTCTGCCAGCGCATGAGGACGTTTTGTGGTAAGTGTCTGGGACGCCTCGAAACCCGTCACCACCCCTAGATCTCGGAATGTAAATACCCCTTTGATCCCACGTGGTGTATGTCTTATAAAAAACAACACAACGACATGGCCTCGGAACCAACACAACAACATAGCCTCGGAACCCACATCGACATAGCCTCGGAACCCACATCGACATAGCCTCGGAACCCACACAACAACAGAGCCTCGGAACCAACACAACTACATAGCCTCGGAACCAACACAACAACATAGCCTCGGAGCCAACACAACGACATAGCCTCGAAACCAGTGGGAAGAGGCCCAACCACCTCCTCTTCCCGTGGGGTGCCATACTGTGCACCCCTCCATAATAATAATAATAATAATAATAATAATAGTGCTTCTCTGTCAATGGCTGATGCATTTCTGCACATGCGCCTCCATCGTCTCACCCGTGAGGGGAGTACGAAGAATTGACGATAAGCTCTAATGACACCCCCGCAAGGGCAGTTCCAACACTTCCAGACGGGCCGGTATGTTCAATGAAAATACTGGTCCAGAAATAGACCGGTATGTTCAATGAAAATACTGGTGGCACCGACGGGAATCGAACTGGCGACAGGGCCCAGATGGTAGAACTTGACCACTGGGCTATCACGGTGTCCATAATAATAATAATAATAATAATAATAATAATAATAATAATAATAATAATAATAATAATAATAATAATAATAATAATAATAATAGGCTTCCTCAGACTATAGCATCAGATCCAGATCCTGGACATGTGCCTCCATTAATAATAATAATAATAATAATAATAATAATAATAATAATGATAGTGCTTCTCTGTCAATGGCTGATGCATTTCTGCACATGCGCCTCCATCGTCTCACCCGTGAGGGGAGTACGAGGAATTGACGATAAGCTCTAATGACACCCCCGCAAGGGCAGTTCCAACACTTCCAGACGGGCCGGTATGTTCAATGAAAATACTGGTCCAGAAATAGACCGGTATGTTCAATGAAAATACTGGTGGCACCGACGGGAATCGAACTGGCGACAGGGCCCAGATGGTAGAACTTGACCACTGGGCTATCACGGTGTCCAAATAATAATAATGATAATAATGATAATAATAATAATAATAATATTAACAACTAGGGGCTGCGCCAACACCTGAAAGGATGGTTTGCGGTGCGCTCCGCGCATCCCCCCCCCCCCCCCCACACACACACACACACCCTTCCCCCCCTCGGGCTAGGGTTCCCGGGGGAGGGCCCCCCGGACACCCTCTTTCCCGTCGACAGGGTACGTTCAATTGCCGGAGGTACCAGCAGAACGCAAGTGTAAGCTCTGGTGGTACAAAAACCTAAAATCTCTGGTTTTGTTCCACCCGCCACCAAAACTTTTTTATCTCCGAAGAGAGCGCACCTAGAGGTGTCGACACCAAACATCAGTCTCAAACTCCCTCGAGTGTGCGCAAACGGCGCCTGGTGGTGCAAAAACCTCACTTTCCCGGTGTGTATGCCACCCGGCGCCACAATTTTCATATTTTGGAAGAGAGCTCATCAAGAAGTGTCAGATACACCAAATAACAGCCGCTAACTCCCTCCGGTGTGCGCAAACGGCGGCTGGTGGCACAAGACCTCAATTTTCTGGTGTGTGTGCCACCCGCGACCAAAACCGGTACGTACAATTGCCGGGCTGGGGTTCCCGGGGGGAGGGCCCCCCGGACCCCCCCTTTCCCGTCGACACGGCACGTTCAATTGCCGGGGCGGCCTAGACAGGTGGAATGTTTGGCTAGATCTGTTGTAGGTGGAGGTCAGCGCAGCGTCGTGGACTTCTTCCCGGCAGATAACCCCTCTCAACCCATGCACCCGCATACACTTGCACATGCACAGCACGCTCACTCACACATTTCACCGCCAGTCGAATCTTTGAGCGGAGCCGCGTCACCGAACGGCCCTGTCAGACCAATCGAGGCATATGTCCGACAGGATCAAAGGCCAATTGACTGATAAGTCTATTGTTATCATTATTGTCATTATTATTATTACTATTGATGGAGGCGCATGTGCAGATTTGCATCAGCAATTGACAGAGAAGCACTATTATTACTATTATTACTATTATTATTATTATTATTATTATTATTATGGACACCGTGATAGCCCAGTGGTCAAGTTCTACCATCTGGGCCCTGTCGCCAGTTCGATTCCCGTCGGTGCCACCAGTATTTTCATTGAACATACCGGTCCGTCGGGAAGTGTTGGAACTGCCCTTGCGGGGGTGTCATTAGAGCCTATCGTCAATTCTTCGTACTCCCCTCACGGGTGAGACGATGGAGGCGCATGTGCAGATTTGCATCAGCCATTGACAGAGAAGCACTATTACTATTATTATTATTATTATTATTATTATTATTATTATTATTATTATTATTGCATCAGTACGCCTCAGATATAGTAAATCTGCCTTGGAGTGTTGACTGTGACATATTTGAGGGAAATCCCGATGAAAAACCTAGTCACACTTGCTAAACAGAGTTCCAGCCCAATGGCCTCAAGGCGTTAAACTGTGACGCCAACTCATAACCCTTTGGTGGTAGATGCTGGGGAGGAGGGTCGTTGCGCGCGTAAAAGATCTTAAACTCCGCATATGCTGGTTGATAGCCCAGGACCCAGCAGACACCAGATTGTTATGGGTGGGGTTTCGAGGCAGCGCTAGCAACCGCGCTTGGTGTATGCACTTGCACATTCGGTGACGTCTTGCAAGAGGTTGCTGGGACTGCGGAATAACCTCGGCTTAGTGCAGTCTTGCCCTCAGGAGCTCCATCGGTGGCCCCGATCATCAGGCGAGAGACTGACACGGGGGGGTGGAGGACCTCGAACAAGGGTATTGGAGGCTTATGTCCGTTGAGGATATGCCATTAGCTGCATCAGTACGCCTCAGATATAGTATTATTATTATTATTATTATTATTATTATTATTATTATTATTATTCGATTCCCGTCGGTGCCACCAGTATTTTCATTGAACATACCGGTCCGTCTGGAAGTGTTGGAACTGCCCGTACGAGGGTGTCATTAGAGCCTTTCGTCAATTCTTCGTACTCCCCTCACGGGTGAGACGATGGAGGCGCATGTGCAGATTTGCATCAGCCATTGACAGAGAAGCACTATTATTATTATTATTATTATTATTATTATTATTATTATTATTGTTATTATTATTTGGACACCGTGATAGCCCAGTGGTCAAGTTCTACCATCTGGGCCCTGTCGCCAGTTCGATTCCCGTCGGTGCCACCAGTATTTTCATTGAACGTAAACGATCCGTCTGGACCAGTATTTTCATTGAACATACCGGCCCGTCTGGAAGTGTTGGAACTGCCCTTGCGGGGGTGTCATTAGAGCTTATCGTCAATTCTTCGTACTCCCCTCACGGGTGAGACGATGGAGGCGCATGTGCAGAAATGCATCAGCCATTGACAGAGAAGCACTATTATTATTATTATTATTATTATTATTATTATTATTATTATTATTATTATTATTATTATTATTATGGACACCGTGATAGCCCAGTGGTCAAGTTCTACCATCTGGGCCCTGTCACCAGTTCGATTCCCGTCGGTGCCACCAGTATTTCATTGAACATACCGGTCCGTCTGGAAGTGTTGGAACTGCCCGTGCGGGGGTGTCATTAGAGCCTATCGTCAATTCTTCGTACTCCCCTCACGGGTGAGACGATGGAGGCGCATGTGCAGATTTGCATCAGCCATTGACAGAGAAGCACTATTATTATTATTATTATTATTATTATTATTATTGATGGAGGCGCATGTGCAGATTTGCATCAGCCATTGAGAGAGAAGCACTATTATTATTATTATTATTATCATTACTATCATAATTGTAAAAATTATTAATAACATTATTATTTCTGTTATCATGACTAGCTTTACTATCAGCAATGTTATAAGAATTGATGACCGTGATTGATTTCATTATTAGCTTTACTAACACTATTATGAGAATTGATGACCTGAATCATTGGTTGGTGCTGTGGCGTTGGCAGGTGGTGGCGCACGGTATCGCCAGTTGTTTCCAGGCGCAGGGCAGTCAAGGGAGCCAAGGCGAGCTGGAGGACTACCGCAAGCTGCTCAAGGTCTAGAATCCACCTCAGAACCAGCACAAACTTTGACTGTATTTCCCCGGTAGAAGTTTGGTGAAAATGAATTACAATGCTCAGAATTGTCCTCACGTGCTCCAGCGCGCCTTGCCACGTGAAATCTCTATCTCTCTCTCTCTCTCTCTCTCTCTCTCTCTCTCTCTCTCTCTCTCTCTCTCTCTCTCAAGGGTGACCTGTCTGAGCAGACGTGCGGCCAGTTCGCTTCGCACGCCGACGCCTTCAACCGCAGCTTCCGCCGTCTAGGCGAGCAAAACACCGAAGCGTTACGGCAAACCATGTCTTTGGACGCGAAAACGACTTATATGGACTCGGCGACGCACGGCGCGGGTCCGTGTAGTTTGCCTGCAAACGTGGAGCTACCAGGTAACAACTCCATGGTCGCCGTGGGCTCTGTATCTCGCGAGGATGCTGTGTTCTTCCCGGAAGAAGAGGTGACGCTGAGCAGGGTAAGCTTGCATTCTTCCTGAAGCTAGTATTTTTTTTGGCAAAGCTTTGTCCATGAACTCGGAAGTCTGCAGCTTGCTCTTAGGTGGAGCCCGTGCTTGTGTGTATGTTGGTAGGTTTCGGGCATTCTCAGGCAGGCCAAGAACGCACACGCGGGTTCGGAGGGCGAGTTTGTGCAGGGCGGTCCGCACGGAATCCAGCTAGGCAGCAAGGTAGGCGTGCTCGAACGCGAACTGACATGGCACACACCCGACCAGTCCGACGAGGATGACTTCGACTATACAGAAGATACTGCTTCTCCCGTGCGCCAGGCTCGTATATCTGATGAAGACCACTGACACATAATGCCCTGAAAATCAAACTGGTCTAATCAAGAGAATGTACTCTTGAGAGTCGAATGGTGGTTTCTTCTTCAATTACAGTCACCGGGTTGCTTTCCTGCAACGGTACCGCTATTGATTCTCTGCATACAGTGCGCTCGTTTTTGTTCGCTGAGGACTCACGTCAACTACCAGGGCAAACAGCTTTTCAACTCATCATGTTGCCGACAAATGGTATGGCTGTTGAGAATGGCACTGAATTTCAGAAATCAGTACTAGTACCATAGAAAGCATTCAATGCAGCGTCCGATCCTTCCCCACTCCATCCTCCCCACCCCATCACCCCAAGCGGAAACTGTTTCGGCTTGATTCATCTGATCCAGGCGTTTTGGAATAAATGTTACCTGTAATTCACATTTTGATAAGTTATTTCTGATTAAACTATTAATACATGTTCATAATATGTGTACGGTAGCAAGGTTATTCCACACTGACCGGCGCAGCTGTATGCCGGCTCACCAGGTATTGTAGGCATCACCCCCCGGATAGCCGGTGAAACGTACACTTTTCCTGATGACAGGTGCACCAGCATGTTTTTCAGTATTATTTGTCCGGATTGGACCTGATGCCATTTTATTCCTGGTCTGTTGCCGTTTTCCTTTTCGGCTTCACTAAGCTAATAGAACGAGACATCATTCTCATTCTTGAGGAATGTCACAGTGGTTGTATAACCGATTTTTTATTTAGCTATCGTTGGGTGCATTACATTTGGAGTCCACATCACTAGGGTGATTTCTTTCTGCATTGCCACACAGGCATCCAGAACGAATTTTGCTGACCTGTCTCACACGGGGACGTCAGACAAAAACAAATAATCCAACACATACTGAGTGGCCTCATAGCTGAAGAAGTTGAACAGTATTTGCAATATTAGAAGCCAGTTTAACGTCTCACAGGCGTCACCTGTTGACTCAATAACCAGCTCCAAACTTCCTTTAATAGGAAAATCAATCAACACAGACAAAAGCCCGCCAAACGAACGAAACAGCTCATGCAGGTCTCTAAGTTAAAATTTCGGATGTCCAAACGTGACATATTGGCATTTGCGCCACCACTGCCACCCACACCAATAATTACTACTTTTTCCACACTATGAACTATAACTAATATTATTGCTATCGACATTCAAGACAAAAAAAATTATGAGTTTTTCATTTTTGAGTGAGTTTTTGATTTTGTGTCACTTTTTCGTTTTTGTGTCGAAAATTCAAATTTAACGGTAACACTTCGCTAAAATTTACTTCATTTTTGCGGACGCATATAGCCGTTAATTTGAAAATTCAAATTTCCAACCAAAACCAAATTCCAACCAAAACTAAAAAACTCACAATTTTTTTGTCTTGAATGTCGATAGCAATATTTTAACTAACGTATTTACCAGTTGTATTAATCACATCATCCTGACTCACTTTCTAAGCTCCCCGTTGATGGCATTAATACCAACTACTTACATATGAGTCTTCCTTCAAAAGTCTTACCGATCACGGTTGCAAAATCCTTCCTGTTATCTTCACGTACTTCGGTCCCCGCTGCCGCTTGGTATTGGCATCACCGTAGTTGTCGGCGGAACCGATCACGCCTTTCCCGCCAGGATCATCGCGTTGACGTAGGCATAGCGTAGGTCGATATGATCTAACTTCTGGCGATAAATGTTGGTGGTGGCCAGATCAATGGCCCCATTGTTGTCTTCGTACACCACAGGTGGCTTACCCCATTCTTGCTTGGCCAAGTCCTTGGCCACTCTCCCCTCTGCGATTCCGTTGATAAAATTCACGATCTTTTCCTGACCATGCAGACACGCGTCTAACGCGTAGATTTCGGCTTCACAGGTCGATTCCTCCGGAGGCGCTTCCATCCGCACGTGCCACTCCGGCATCTTCTCCTCAGGAGGCGGTAAAGTTCCCATCGCCTCCGCGATCAACGCTGGCTGCTTGGCTAGCAACTTCTCCCGCCGTTCCTTGCTTCGCGGTCCTCGTGGCTTGGGTAGTTCCACAATGATGGTGCGCTTCATGCACACGGGGTTCACCGAACCCCCGAGCATAAAGTGTATCACGGCGAGGCGCGCTCGTCGATCTCCCCAGTCTCCCTTCCAATTCGCATCGGGGTACGACGTCAAGCGCGTGCTCTCCTTCAGGTAAAAGTGAACTCCACGCTTTGCAGTTCCTTGAAGATACCGCATCACGTGTTCCGCCTCCTGAAAGGGGAACTCATTTGACTTGTATGTGAAGCGCGCCATCTCCCCACCGGCCCCAGCGTCTCATGTCGAGTCACTCTGACCCAAATCAGGATTCCGCATATAAGTTATATGTGATAGGGTGAGAACTCTTCCATCACGCTGGGCACTCCCTCCCGACACCCGGGCATCAACCAGGGTGAATCGACCGGTGACAAATCTTTGGTCTTGAGGCGCTCACTGGCCTCCCGTATAAACGTCTCCTGGAATAACTTGATGGTTCTTCCCAGCTCCTGATGTCGGCCATCCTCGATGTCTATTCCGACCACGCCAGTAGACAATTCGCTCTTGAACACCTTGAAACGACCTTCTCCAGCCGCTTTGAACTCGGCCTTCGCTTCTTCGTTGCTGAAGCACATCATGATGTCGTCCACATAAACGAATCCTATGTCAGGCTTGTCTTGCCCCGCTCCCCACCGGAAGAAGAAACACGGGAAAGCCTTGCGCTGTTCAAATCCCTGTGATACCATAAACGGCACCAGCACTTGCATCCACCATTTCCTCCCTGCGTCCGGTCTCCCGTAGAGAGCCCGGACCATCTCCCAGACGTAGCCTTCCTCTTCGAAGCCAAAAGGTGATACTAGGTAGGTGGGCCGCATCCCTTCTTCCTCAACCTCCGCCTCAATGTAAGCTGTACCCACGTCGAACTTGCCCAGCACCAGATCGTAGAAGGTTACCAACATAAGAAGCCAAGTATCGTCGTGGTACATGGAGTCGGGAACGTTCGCTGTCCGTAATGCTACCCTTGTACCATTGAGTACCCCTTCGCCACCAGCCGGCTCTTGTACTTCAATACCTTTCCTCCCGATTCCTTGGTTGCGTCGGCGTATCTGCCCCGGCATAAGTCTCGTGCCGGTACGGACTCCTTCTTGCGCCTCCGGAAGCATCCCTGCGTCCATAATGTAGCAATCTCCTGCGCTCGGGCGTCCTCAAACTTCCCGGACGCTGTAGCCTCCTTTTCCGGGCGCGTAAAGGTAGCCGCCAACGCTCGCTCCCTCACCGCCCACTTGAGAATTTCCGAGTCCAGCATGCGCTCTACCTCGTTCTCGTCTCCTCTCCCTCAAAGCGTACAAAGTGGGCCGGCTGCAACTTCTTGCCTTTCCGGATGTGCTCGCATTCCCCTTCCACCGCCCCTTTTCGCGTCTTGCTTTTCACTCTGGGCCGTAGGTTCGTTTTCCCCATTCCAACCCCATTCTTTAGCCGGTACCTCAACACTCATGCCTCGGGTTACCTCCCGCAGTTCCTCCGTGGATTCCTCCGGCTCGGGCAGTCTCAACTTGCCCCCCTCTTCTTTCTCCTCCTTAACCACGACCACGCGATCGCTGTCGTCACCCCCTTCCGGTTTCACGAATAGCTCATTCATGTCGTCGCTGATTGGGTAACCAAGAGCCTCGTCTAGCTTAAGTCCGGAAGCCTTCCAAATTTGAAGGATGATGGGCCAGGCAGGCTGATCTTCGTCAAAGTTGATCACGTCCCGCCATCTCTTGATCTCCCCCTGGACCAGCACTATGTGCGCTGATGTTTCTAGGTCCAGTCCCATCCACGCGGCCGGTATAGAGCGGTCCTCCTCCTTTTGCAAGCCGTGGTACTTTTTGTCCAGTACCACATGGCACAGACAACCGAAAATGGGCAGTAGCGATAACCAGTCCACTTCCTTTTCGTAAGGGAACAATGTGAAAAGTCTAGGCTCTGTACCTCCCGGCGGCGGCGATAAGTTGTGCAACAGTCCCACGTGCAGTAGAGCGTAGCCCAAATACACATAGGGCAGTTTAGTAGTTTCCGCGCGCCCGCCCAGATATGCTTCTGCGATACCTCGACTAAAGCTTGCTTGTTGGGGTCATTTGTACTGCATAACGCGGCCGTACCCCCACGCTCTCGATCAGGTCGTTGAACACCTGCGATCGCTGATAAGCTCCATCGCCGCGTATCTGCTTCACCCGGAGTCTTCCACCATTATCATTAGACACCGTTCACCATTGAGTAACGGTCGCGCCAGTAGGGCTGAAGTGTCCACGGACCAACCCTCACCCGTTCCCTTCATGCGCGTACCATGGGCAGTCGATCGGTGGGGCGGCTTCTGAGCGCCGCCAGCCGGGCATTGCGGACACTCCTTGCTCACGTCCTTGTTGACGTTTACTAGTTTCACGTCAGGCGCTTTAGCAATAGCTTGCAGCTTGGCGGCAGCGGGATCATGAAAGATGCGATGTAGAAGCCCCATGTCCCACTCCTTCTTTTTCACCTTGTTGGTGGACCAAAAGGCCACTTGCTGTTCCTCCGTAGAGCCGGATTGAAACCGGATCGCCGAGTCTTCATGGTCGAAGTACAGTAGTCCGTCCTTCGCTTCTTCCTTCACGTCGGGGACCACCGCCCTAGTGATTTAGGGCGAATCTTTTCGCAGCACTAAAGTGTAGCCGCCTAACATTAGTTTTGGTCCCGACACAAGCAACTCCGTCAGATGCTCCCCTACCCATACCTCCTTGACAGGCATGCTTCCGTCTCGGCCATCCCCTCTCAGAGTAGGTAGTCGGTAGTTCCCCTGCGCTTCCATCCGTGCGGTTCCCCCCCTGAACTCCTTCACTTCACGCCTCACTTCATTCATGAACGCCTTGTAGCTTGACGGGGCCATGTCGGACACCGCCCCCGAGTCCAGCATGGGGTCCGATACCTTTCGCGGTCGCATCGCCCTTCGTTGATCCCTTCCCATCAGTGCTCGGTTGAGCATCATCCGGATCACTTCCATTTCCGCTTCCGGGACTTGTTCGGGCTCCCCCTGGACTCCTCTGGCTTACACCACTACATGCTCGAGCATGTCGCCTCCCCCTAGCGGCCGCAGCCAATAAGGCTTAGGGCGCTTCTGCCAAGATCCGGCTATTCTCCAGGGCTTAGGGTTCCATTGCGCGGGGAACCTCGGTTTGTTGCACGGAAAGGGCCAACCAGTAGACCAACGGTATAGTAAACCTACGTATTCCTGCCATCTGACTTCGAAATCTTGTAGGTCCCTTTGGTCATCCCCACTTGGGCGGCCACGCCACCCGATTCTGGTTTACCTCATTCTGCTGCTTCATTATCACTTCCAGACGCCGTATTCTTTCCTTCTCGCTTACTAGGTCCCGTCCCAGCTCCAGCTCTACCTCAACTGGCTCCTTCCCCGAGCTCGACGCTCCGCCTGGAGTGGGCTGACCCTGCGCCGCGTCTTTAAGGGGTACGCCCTCCTTGCGTTCTTCTTTCCCCCATAGCCGCTTCTCTGCAACTTTGGTGATGAGTTGCTGCACTTCTTCGATCTGATCGATGCCCACGGCTCGTATGTCATTGTAGAGCTCAGCCATGACCATTGCCAGCTTCCTCAGGTGCCGAAGCACCCTTGTGCGCATCTCCCCATCACGCGTGTAATCCAGTAGCTTTGGCTTAGTTGGGGTTAGTTGCCCCTTAATGTGCGCTAACGCCCTTCCCATCTCAGCCTTGAACTTCTGAGTCTTTGGGATGTCGTACGGCGCCGCCGCTCGAACTTGTGTCACCAATGACACCGTGTCATCCCCTCTTCCGGGGTCCTTTGAATCTTCTGACTCTTCCAGCACCTCAGTGGAATCCTCATGGACGCTCCCGTACAGCTCCGCCATGTGTTCGCGCCACGGGGTACTTCCGTTTTCCAGGTACACCAGCGGGTCTATTACCTCCTCCGGCGTAGCCAGCATCTCCGGCTTTACCTTCCCCGGGCCGGGCGCTTCAGGTCCCCGTCTCTCCACTGGGCCCGTCGTCGCTGTCTCTGCAGTCTTTTCGGGGTTAGCGGGGGCATTGCTTCCTCCGTAACTGGAGACTGAGCTTTTCTGACCTTAGCTACTATCGGGGTCACGGGATCTTGATCCCTTACTAATCCCACGCGCTTTAAGTCAGAGTCGAACCTCCCGCCATGGGCTGGATCCTTCATTGCCCGGTATTGCGTTACAGCCGCTTTAACCGTGCGATAGGGCACCCTTTCTCGGTACACCTTCCGGTTCCTAGGAACTCCCAGTTCTTCCCACTTCACCTAATCCCGATTGATGTTCCAATTGTAGAGCACCCCTGACTCCTCCCTCAGGATAGTGAATATAATGGGTACAAATGATCTGTCCCAGTTCACCCCCCGTCTTTGGGCTTCTTGCCGAGTTAGCTGTTCTACCATCTTGTCCGGCTTGGTCCGCCCAACCGAGTGTCCGAGGCCACGCTCCTCCATCTCGATCACCAGCCGATATGCTGGCATCAGAGCCCATTCCCGCGATTTAGCACGAATGCTCTCCTCCACGTAATAGCGCTCTCGCTTATCTTGATGGTTGGTGCAAAACAACATGTCCCCGATGAGTAGTCCAGCGGCGTCAGCCCTTACCTGTTGGTATTCTGACTCCACAGCCTCCTTACTAGTTCTCATGCACCGATCCCTTCCAAACGTGGAACCGTGGCACCTCCCTTCCAGGCGCGCTTCCACCACTCCTACGGGTTTGTCATCTTCATGACGTAGGTGTTGGGGCGGTACCTCGTAGGTCTCCGGACCGTACTTCAAAGGTTCGGGTAGTGAATAAATGGAATCGGGTGTTAGGAGTAGTCGTTGTTTTGCCCTCCCCGGTGCCGGACTTACGTGTACTCCCAGTTCCCTTCACCATCATCGCTCTAGGCAAGCCTCCATTTCGGAGCCTTCTAAACTCCTTCCAGTTTAGCTGCCATTCCATGTACTGGTCCACTAAACCCGGTCCTGTTGGTATGTGGCGGTACCAGGACGGAGGTATCCACTCCGTCGGGCCCGTTGGTACACCGAAGGTTACCAGCCTTCCTCGTCCCTCTCCGTAGTGCCGGAACTCATGCGTCACATCACCACCGTCCCGATATTGCCGCACCGCAATTGGAGCTTCCTCTTCCTCCTCCGAGCTTGCGCCCTCGGACTCCGTCTCATCGCTGTCCTGAGCGATAGATTCTTGCCACGGCTCCCAATCTACCCTTCTTCTTCGAGGTCGCGGCCTCTTTACCCCACTAGGTTCGCTTGGGTTCTGGCCCGGCAGATACCCTGGGATTTCCTTCGCCTCTCCGTCAGCCATACCATCACGAACTCGTACGGGTATGTAATCATACCCAGGATTGCGAAGAAATTCAGCAGCCGCCTCCAATCGAGAGTAGTGAATGGGATCCCCTGCAGGGCCGCCCGCATTTGGCGCGGCAGCCCCGCTCAGACCACCTTCCTCCGCGATAGCCTTCAGCTCTCCCCCTTCCTCTCGTGCCTCTGCTTCTGTTGTAGGCGTAGTGTCGTTTTCCCTGGGAGCAGCCAACGCGTTTACGAAGTTGTTGAACTCCTCGAAGTTGCTGAGGCTGACACCTCCGGGAACAATCCCTTTGCCTCGCTCTGCGGACTGGGAATGCTGACTAGCACACGACTTTCTTCCTGAGGAGCCGCCTTTGCACCCTTCGAGGGTGTGTACTCTTCTTTTCCCTTACTCGCCGTCGGGCTCCTGCCCCTTTTTACCATGAAGGCCCTTGCTGCCTTCCGTTGCCGAAGCAGGCTAAAGGCACGGTTGCGTTCCTCATCCATCTCGGCATCTGAGCTGTCACTGCTGTCAGCTCCAGGGGATTTCTTCTTTACCATGTCAGCCTTGGCTTTGGCTCCGGGCTGCTCTCCCCCTCCGTCAGGGCCATGGGTGCAGGAAGAGGATGATCACCGCCACACCGCAGACAAGGCTTCATGCAGTTGGATGCATAATGTCCCTTGCCCTTGCAGTTGAAGCACGTTTTCTCCTTCTTGTTCTTATCCTTCTTACCTTTTTGGGTGTGTTTATTGCCGCCCTGATCGTCACTGCCCCTCGTGCCCCCTCCATCCTTCTTTCCCTTTTCGGTATGCGAGAACTTGCATTTGCTTCCAAACCGGCAATCCCCTTTCTTGCTAAAGAGAAAGCAAACCCCCTTCAATTTATCGTTCAAATGAAGGTATTGGCAATCTCCTCCCTTCTTGCACTTCCCTTTCTTGAAGTACGTGCATGGGGTAGAGAAGGGCTTCTTCTTTTCTATCTTAGCTGCATTCGCCTTCGCCTTCTTATTTGCCTTTCTCTCTCTCTCCTTTTGCAGGTCAATGTCCTTTGCTTTCTTTTTCAACTCCTGCCACCATTGATGCACGTCCCATGACTGTTTCTCCTTCTCAAAGTCAGCAGCCAGCAGCCACTGCTTCCAGTCATTTTGGATTTCCTTGTCCCGCATCTCCGGGCCCATGATGGCATCACGAATGATTTGTTCAAAGCTCAGGTCTGAGGGGTGATGCCTCTTTCTTTGACAGCTGTTCCCGTACCGTCTCAAACTCGGCAATCTGACCTTCGTACTGGGTGGAGGAATTGAACTCCCACCTAGCAATCTTTCTCTGCTTTTCAAGCAGGTCACTAGGGTTTACCCTTCCCATACCGGTCCTTTAGCCTTTTCCACATGGCATTTGGCTGTTGTCCAAATTCCGGCGTTTCATCCCTCACCAAGTCTGTTACCAGCCTCTTTGCCTCCCCTAGCAAGTGGTTGTAGATGAGCGTGAATAGTTCCACTCGTTTCTCTCTCACAGCCACCACTAAGCTTGCCACTAGCTGCCTGTCTCTACGCTTTTGCTTGAGCACCTTAGCACTCTTCTTCTTTGTTGTTGCAGTTGCCGTAGCGAGAGAAGACGTAGACAGCCCTTTTGCCCCTTTGCTCCCACTTCCATCATGCTTGGGAGGGACGACGATCGAGAGCGAGATGTGGCTATTCTTTCCTTTTGCTCCTCCTCGTACTTCTTTGAGGCAGATTCACGTCTAGTGGCACTGTCTTTGTTCTCGTCTTGCTCTTCTGTCTCATCAGAGTCTTCTTCTTCTTCTGAGCTTTCCTCTGCCTCCTCGTACCCATCCTCTAAGCTTGGCATAAGATACTCCTCTTCCATACTTTGACTCTCCTGCAGCCCCAATGCACTGTTTAGTTGTCCACCTGCATTGCTGCTGCTTGCTACTGCTGCCATTGTTGTATTTCTAGCATGTTTCTCCCACAGCCTCATATATTCCGGCATTGTCTTGCCTGCCACCTTCTGAGGTTAGCACGATGCACTTCCAACTTATGCCCTTTGAGGTCTTCAAATCCGCCCTTAAGGTCTTTTCTTACTGCCTCTAGCATTATGCTTCGTTGGAAGTCTTCCCAGTCTTCCCTACCGCTATAGCAAGGTATGTTTGACCCCTCCTTTCCATTTTTCTGTTTTTCAGACATCGAAAGTCACCTCTACACTCCAGAAAGGTGGTTGTCCTCTGTCTGTTGTTTGTGTCTGACTGGCGGACACTCCCTCTGCAAATTTCCCCCTAAGAGTACGTTGCAGATTGCCTACTTGCAGCAATCCCCTGTTGGCCTTTTCTGTTGGTTTCCTTGAGCAGGTAGCTACCCTGCACCCACCAACACTCCTGTGAGCCTCAAGCACCCCTAGACTAGTTTCTGGGCTTGCCTGATGGTGGGATTTTGTGGTCCAAACCTCCTGTAGATGTCCCTCTGACCCGAAGGCTCGCTCTTGCCTCATGTCGGTAGCTTGACCTCTGTAGAGCTCTACCCCCTGTTCAACCACAACGGTTTACGCAGTGGTTCTGAAACACAGCTGGGATGGACTTCCCTTCTGCTGTGTCACTCTTGGGTGTGACACAGACCGTAGAAGCCTTTCCCCTGGATCACTTCTGTGATTTTGCTGTGCTTCCACACGTACAAGGCTCACAACCCTGAAGAAGTTGAACAGTATTTGCAATATTAGAAGCCGGTTTAACGTCTCCCAGGCGTCCCCGGTTGACTCAATAACCAGCTCCAAACGTCCTTTAATAGGAAAATCAATCAACACAGGCAAAAGCCCGCCAAACGAACGAAACAGCTCAATGACATGCAGGTCTCTAAGTCAAAATTTCAGGTGTCCAAACGTGACATATTAGCATTTGCGCCACCACTGCCACTCACACCAGTAATTACTACTTTTTCCACACTATGAACTATAACTAATATTATTAACTAACGTATTTACCGGTTGTATTAATCCCATCACCCTGACTCACTTCCTAAGCATAGCTCTCTTATAAAAAAACAGTTGAAACAATTGATTGGCCTCAAGCAGGTGTCTCGTAGTAGACCCTCTAGCTCAATCCATATCTGTGTGCTCACAAGGAGACATCAGATACAGACTCTCTGTCGTTCTATCAGACTGAGCACCTTAACGACCGGCCAAAACCTTTACCGTTGATAAGACACTCTTTTTGACCGGTTCATTAGATTCTCTTCTGCACGACGTTTTGACTTCACTAACTAGTTTTCGATTCCGTTCAGAAATGATTTCAAACGATCAGTTCAAAGTTCTTTTTAGCTATTTCCATTTCCCCCATCCGCATTACCTTTTCCCCCGATTTCCCGTGAAACACGTTTTACGGTAAATTTTGTGGATAAAGAGACGGATTCGCGGGAAAACACAATATCTAACTGTCTTTTCCGTTCCCAGTCATTTTCGCCTAGGCTTCCCAAATCGATTTGGGAATTTTTAAGTCTAACAAACCGACACTATCCGTTTAATGTCTGTTAACTTGAAGACTCGCGACACAATTCGTTTGGGAATTGGAGACCTCACAATTTACGTTCTACACTTGATCGTACGTTGCACCCAAGCTTGCAATGAGTTCGAAATTATGTAAATAAACGAAGTGACCTCTCTACTATTTACTTGCATTTCACCTGCTCACTCAGAGTCAACATAATCATTCAACCATGCATCAACATTTTGTCCGGGTTTTGGATACATGTTCTAAAATTTGCGTTTTTATGTTCTTGCTAACCCCGGAGATTGAACCGAACTTGGCACTCACTGCCTCTATCAGCTCTATCGGTCCTGTGACTGTCTTAGTACGCAAATATGGAACGACAACAGGATGAGAAAAAGCAACAGACAGAATGAGTTGTAGTGTTCGCATGCGCTCATAATGCTTCTTTTCTTTCTGTACTACTTTCACTCTTAGTGTGTGTGCTCGTTTCAACTGTCTTCGTTTCTCATGCTTCATTTTCTTTGCTCTTTTCTCTCTCCAGTGTTTCTTTTGTTCGTCAGTTAGCTTCGCCCAATCCTTCGGTTTGTTTTCGGTGGGTGTCTTGCCTTCATATTTCTTCAGCGTTTTGGGTCTCTGTCTACCCGCGTCTGACGCACTGCCTTCATCGTCAGAATCCACATCAGGGGTATCCTCAAGACTGAGTCAGGTTCATCAGGCAATTCCCTCTCCTCAATCTCCAGTGCTTTAACTGGGTCATAAGGATATTTAACCTTTGCCTTTGCTGGGTCATCAAATGCCAGCGTGATGCACTCACCATGCCAGGCACTGATGCCCTTGCATAGTTCACTAGCTTGTAACGGAAGTCGGAATAATTCCGAGTGGTACCATCCAACTGCGGGATGTACTCTTGCTTTAAACCCATTGTTTTTCTAGTTCCAAGGCTCATAACCTTTGGGAAGCTACCCATCGTGGAACCTTTACCGACCCCTTTCAGGATCTATCCGGGCTACCTAGCAAGACTATCAACGCAGTATGGAAACGCACTTTAATAACTCGTATAATAAAAGAACTGACGCTTTGACTTCCACGTCACAAACTGAATAACTTAGGTATAGGTCTTACGCATTTTCAGTTAACATTGGCATTATTGACTGTTCAGCCTATTGACAAATCAACTACCTAAGTAACGGTGAATTAAATTGAAATAGTAATGACCAACGCTAGTCGTGCTCGGCCAACTGTCTTTCCCCTTTTGACTGTTCCGGTCTTCGGATTCGGTTCCCTCTCAATTGGGGGTTAAGCGTCACGGCGTACCATTACGCGTACTGATTGCAAGAACACCGGACGGTTGTGATACACGGTAGTTGTCCGGAGCCAACACGTGGCCCGGTGACGCAGATGACTCCAGTCAAAAAGTCATTATCGACTTATGAATACTTATTATTGTAAAACACCACCCAAAAAATAATATCTGAAAATTCTTTAAAATTTGAAATTTGAAATTTTTAAAATTTAAAAATTATTTCCGACTTTGAGTTTACGTGCCATTGTAAGCCACCCAGCTGATGAAAGTTTAGATCTTTCAAACAAAAAGAAAAGTCACAGTGATTGTTTTAATACTAAAAAATATTAAAAACTCATTATTAATATTAATACGTGATGCGTCTCACCGCATTAAATCCATCCAATTTACATATGCGGCATTTGATTTTATTAGTGACTCCAGACTCGGATTCAAGTGTTACAATAATACGATATTTAATAATTGATAACTGTCCGAATACCTAACGAAGGGACTCCGGGTCACTCCGTAGCCTTCAGACCAAGGATAACCTACAGACCGGAACGGTAAGTATTGCCACTATATACCGGGTGGGCCGGCATATGATATTACTACCGGTAGCCTCCGTACTATGGTATATATTAATACTATGATGCTCGGAATGAAAGAAAGCCTCTGCCCCCAACATTCATTTTTGACATTCAATTTACTAGTAAAACATGCTGTGATAAAAATATATATGTCAGAAAATTCTCTGTCATTTAGGTTTCAGACAACTAGTTCAATCACAAAAACATTCACAACGATCAAGGTGATGATCTGAGATCACAGAGGGGAGTCGCTTCAGGCTAGAATGTACATATTAATATCAAGGAATCAAGGAATCAACGTTCAAGTGTTAGGTTACGCTCCAGCAAAGAGTCTGCCCCTATCTCCTCGTACTCCCACCGTGCGCTGCACAGCGAGGTAAAATTTTCATTCACCGCGAGAGCCCTTGCACCTTGCCAGACGGTGAAATTGGGTTTTTTCAGAGTCAATACACGAGGCGAAAGGCCGGGAAACATGTTGTGCAGTTCGCTGCGAAATCGCTTTTTGAAGCCGGAGATCATCGAGACGCCACCCGTCAGCATCACATTCTGCAGAACTTCACGGCGCATGTCCATGGGAGCCTTGTTTATGACTTCCTTTATGATATCTGGCAAAGAAGATATCGATTCATCGTAGTCCTGCAAAAGTCCATAAATAGACAACCGTGTCATTAATTAAGATCCAAACGTTTGAAGAGCTGGATCTTCGACAAGTGCAGGCAAGAACACACACATAGAAACAAAAGAATACCTGACGAATAATCTGAGGTACGAAGAACACCTCTGGGATTCGAATCAACTCCTGCATATGCAACAACCGGAAAGTGTAACGTGAAGAAGAAAAAGCAGCCCACCTGGTGCAGCTCGAGTGTATGTCCATTGTCGAGCTCGAGCTTCTTGATACCACTGGTCTTATCCATCATCAAAGCCTGGAAGCGGATGTTGTTTTCTGCAATCACTGTGTGCTCCTCCATCACTTTCGTGGCCAGTTGCTTCAGGGCCTCTTGTCCATACCCTTCCAGTGCCCAATTGGTTCCCGCAGATTTCAGCTCGGTTATCATAAGGTTGGCCAGTTGCTGCCCAGAAATGTGTCTTTTCCTGGCCCACGCATGTGGGTGTGGCTGGTGCTCCAGGATTACCTGCACCTGTGTGGAGGAGTAGCCCACGTCCACGACCAGGCAGTTGCGCCCCATGTCCGCACCTTTACCCGGGTTCTGCTGGGCAAATGCATGGAAGGCGCCGGGCACCAGCGATGGCGCGCTGCCCATGTACAGTGCGGGGAACTTGAAGTGCTCAAAAGAGGATTGCATCAACTGCACCTGCAGGGACTTGGGCGCGGCCAGGGGCAAAGTAGCCAGCAAAGGGTGGTCGGTCACATCAACCTCCAGCCCGTCCATGACACACGCCCAAAGCAGCTCCAGGTCCGACCAGCTGGTAGGGTTGTCCGACCATACTTGGCTGTTGAAGCTAGACACACAAACAATGTCGAGCTAAAGAAAGGTCAACAAGAAGACAGAAAGAGAAAGTAATAGGTAAGACGAAGGTAAGAACATGAAAGGGACAGGGCGTGACTAGAGCCAGAGGAAACACTAGAGAGGGATGGCAACCGGTTGTTGGCGGCGAGGCGGTCGAGATCCAGTCCGTGCCGCGAGACCTGCTCCCCGATCAAGAACTTGGGCAGTCGCTGCCGTTCGCGCTGCTTTCGGAAAGGAAAAGCCACCAGAGAGGGCACCTGGCCAACAAACCGCATATCGAACTTTTCACAAGATCCACTCACCACTCATGCACGATATACGCTGCTGTGAAGTGACCACAAACTGCGGGTCCGGAAAGTTGGACAGGCCCAATTTCAAGCTGCGACAACCATTGTCCAGAACCATCGGATCAAAGCCTTCCTCCTCGTTGTCGCTGCCACTTTCGCTGTCATCGCTCTCTGAATGTTGTTCCGAGTTAGCGAGATTCGTCCTCTTGTCCTGCACGTTCTCTGTTCTCTCGGGCTCTCCACGAGGGTGGCCGCTGTTGGAACCTGCGAGCATGTCTTGTTCTTCTTCCGAGTCGGACCCGGAGTCGTCCGAGGTGTTGTCGGAATCGGGGTCCTCCTCGACCTCGCTCCTCCCCGGACTGCCTGCAACCGTGGCGGATGATATGCCTGAGAGATCGGCCGCCTGTGGAATTTTAGATTGATACGCCTCAGCAATAGAGCGAACGTTGCGCACGTTGACCTAACATACAAACAGCCCCAGCGGAAGTTATATATTGGCCAAGACGGTAGCTTGGGAGCTGATAGGAAGATGTCAGAACACTCCAGGCTATGAATTTGCGGTTTAGCTTCCATGAGGTGACAGACCATAGACTTCCGGATTTTCTTGCGCGCTTTTTCTCTATTCTCCTCGCGTATGTCCTCTCTCTTCTCCAGCATGGCCAAATGCTCCTCCTTTCAAAACAGCACAATTTTATCGTTATAACATTAGTGGAAATGGAACCATTGACAAGGGTGTTCATACCTTCAGAATACTCGTTCCCTGTTTGAGTCCCAGGCCGAGCTTTTGTTGGTCCTCCACAGTGTTCCATCCGCCTATGGGCTTGCTTGACCGCGGCGCAGCGAAATCTATGCCTGTAGGTAGCATGCCCTGCTCTTCCTCTTCAAACTTCTTGTACGCTTCCTCCAGATCCTCTTCGCTGTCGCTAAGCTCGTCGCTCTCTTCGCCGCTGCTGCTGTCTTCGTCACTGCTTTCCAGCAAGGAGTTGAACACCGCGTTCCAATAGACACACACGCAGGGCACCTAAAGGTCCATGCCAAGACAAGCACATGTGCGGTGTTGGGCGTTGGTGGGAAGAGACCGCGGCGAGTTCATTGATGCCGCAGAATGTAAAGGTGGTCAGCAGCGGCCGGTCGGGGTCCGGCACGTATTGGGAAAGCTTGCGCACTGCTTTGCTTGACTCTGCCGGTTCCTGTGCGTGCCCAACCAAGAACCAAACGCGATTTGCAAAGGCAAAGTTTGATGTTTGGTCATCAGGTGTACATTTCAGCAACATATACTTAGTTGTCACGTTGGATTGACTTACAACTTTTTCGCCCAAGACACACGCACACACATACACACCTTTAAAAAAAAAAAAAAAAATTATTCTTCCGTGCACATTAATATATTTTCTTGTTTCTGTACCTATGTATGTATATATGTGTATGCATGACCTGATTATCCAATTGTTGTAGGGCCTTCTTTGCCGTCTCTGTGGCGGTCAGCAGCTGTGGATACACGATAACAAAAATAAACACATAGATATCCAGGTATTACAGGGCTTTCTTTGCGGTCCCTGTGACAACAAGATAGATAGAAAGAGAGATAGACAGATAGATAGATAGATAGATAGATAGATAGATAGATAGATAGATAGATGGATGGATGGATATATAGATAGATAGATAGATAGATAGATAGATAGATAGATAGATAGGTAGGTAGGTAGATATATACATACATGCATAAATGCACATGCATGCGTACATAAATGTATTTGTGCGCCTGCATGTATGTATTCCTGTTTTATTACGTTATATCATGTTATATTACGTATTCCTGTATATATGCATGCATGTACGTGATGCATCTATCTATGTATGTAGTTGTATATGTATGTCTCTGTTACATATGTGTCCACAGGTGCGAAAGTACATTATATATGCATGCACGTCAGTATTAGATCATATTGCTGCTGTATGCATCTCCTTTTGCCACTGAGGAGCATATTTTGATGTAATGCGTGCGCAGCTGGAGAATACGGCTAAGACGTCGCGCTTTTCAGTGTGACCTGTTTGACGGACACGTTTTCAGTCTCTGCCGCCTTGGGGCTTGATTCGGATTCTTTTTCCTCGTGCTGCTCCTCCGCCACAGAAGCGAGTGGCACCTTGCGGCTTTTGCGGCGTTGTGCTCTGGAAAGGCGCTTTTGTGGCTGCTGAGTCGCTGCATCCTTGCCAAAGTTGGGCCGCGCCATGTCCAACAGCGCCGCACGAGACACACCCCCTGATGTACGCACCCAAGAGTAGATAACATTGAAATATATGTAGTGTGTATGTACGCACTACGTATGCACGTTGGATATCTATGCACATGCACGATGTATGTACATTATTTACCGAGGACGTTGGCGCCATTTACTTGTAAGGAAAAGCGTGTCTGCTTGGCAGCCCTGCTCTTATTGTTGACCATCATCGACATCTGGCGCGCAGAGGGCATCGGGCTCCACCCTACACCATGCCACGGGACGGCAGGCAGGGTCAAATAGCATCCTCAAAAATGTTATGATGTGTGCTCTAGTTTGGCAACATCAGCATGCCATACAATAAAGAAAGCAGCACAGAGACGAGGAGGAGGAGAAAGAGGAGAGGAGAAAGAAGAAGAAGAGAGAGGAAGAAGAGAAGCATCAAAGAAAGAGGGAGGAAGAGGATGAAGAGGAAAAAGTGAAACAAAACTAACTTCAAGAGGACAAGTAAGCAAGATGGAAGCAGGATAGCGGAGAGAGGAAAGCTGCCTTGTTTGCCGCCAGAGCCGAAGAGTGAGCCGCGCGGTACGCCTTTGATGGCACTGCCGCGCGTGTTGCCGCCCGGTGCGGGCGCCTTGAGCAAGCCGGAGCCGGGTTTGTAGTTTTTGGGGAGCTGTGCTCCAGCGGGAAGAGACGCCACAGACTGCTGGATCAAAGCCGGCGCCAGCGGCATCTTTCTGATCTCCTCCACAAGCTGCATACGATCTTTGCCCGAGCCACGACCAAGCAAGAGCAATTCCATCTTTTGCTTTTCGCGGAAGAAGGCGGAGTGCCCCACGCGAGACTTCCTTGCCTCGGTTGAGCCGCCGCGCACACCCGTGTACAACTTGCTCACTCTGACCTCCTCACCCACTTTGATGTCCGAGCTCTTGTCCTGCCTGCTGGCACCAGTGCTTAGTGTCCTTAATGACTCATATTTTTCACGCAATGCCTTTCCTGCTACCTCAAGCTTCCGGGTCCCGCTTGCTGGAGTAAAAGCGGTACCACTTTGAGAAGAAGCAGAAGCGTTTCTGGCGGTTGGAGAAGCAGGGACGCGTCCTGAGGAGGTGCTGGGTGTGTCACTAAATGCCTTCACTACTACCTCAATTTTTGGGGTCTCGCTTTCTGTTGTAGTTGGAGCGAAAGCAGTAATAGTTCGAGAGGAAGCAGAGGGAGATGAAGAGTTCCTTGTTGGAGAAGCAGAAGCGTGTCTTGAAATGCTTCGTGTCTGAGTCATGTTTGAAGTTACTGTGGTTATTTTTGTGCTTGTACTCGGAGCGGAATCGTTGCCAGTTTCGGAAGAAACGGGCTCAGATCGAGGGGGAGAAAGGTGTTCTACGGTTGGAGAGAAAGCATCCCGTGAACTGGGAGCAATCAAAGCATCCCGTGAACTGGGAGAAATAAACCCGAGGGAAGAAGGGTCGATCGGGGAAGACCTGGCGCGGGAGCGGGTGGCGAAGTTGAGGGGCACCAGGTAGGGTGATGGCTCGATGGCGGTCTTCGCGTGTGGGCTAGCTTCTCTCTCTGGCAAAAGGTCTGCAGAGGGTGAGAGTGGGGCTCCAGGTGAGGGAGGCGAGTTGTGTTCGGATATGTCCACCACAGAATTGTGGCTTGAAATCCCAGGAGAGGCGGATCCTTCCACATAATTGTGGCGTGAGATCACAGGAGAGGAGGGTTGCGAGAGCGGAGGAGAGGAGGGTTGCGAAGTTCCAGGAGAGGTAGGGCGAGATGAGCGAGAGAAAGCTGCTGCAGCCTTGCGTGACAAACCTTGGAAAGAGGAAGGGCGGGTAGATGACGCTGAGAGCTGGCTTGTCCCAGGAGAGAGCCGGGAAGAGCTGCCTTGGTTTTTGAAGGAGGAAGCACGGGGAAGTCGAGCGGGAGGATCGCTGTCTTTTTCTGCAACTTGATTTTTGAAGGAAGCACGGGGAAGCCTAGGGGGAGGATCGCTGTCTTTTTCTTTGCAGAGAAAACAAACCTGGAGAACAAGACAACAATAGAAACAAAGCTGGTCACAGGTTAGTGACTACGAGAGAAGCTTGACAAGACCGCGGGGACTTGCTGGTGTGGGCAGAGCGAAGCTGCGCTGGAAGCTGTGGAGCGGCCACTCGCCTTGCGCGATGGAAGCTCTGGAGTGGTCACATCCTTCGCCTTGCCTGCCTTTCCACCCGCACCCTCCTTCACCCCGTGACCGCACAACATGCAAACCTAACACCATCGGCAAATATTCTCGCACGCCAACGTGGCCAGGGTTGCTTGACCATCCTTTTTTTTCGAGGTGCATATGAATAAGGTGTGTAGGTGTGCAAATAGTATGCATGCGAGAGAGAGAGAGAGAGAGAGAGAGAGAGAGAGGCAGAGAGAGAGAGAGAGAGAGAGAGAGAGAGAGAGAGCAACGAAGACGACAAGTCCGGCTCGTCTTCCTTGTCTTTGGCACTGTTCTTGCAGAGCAGACAGACCGAGGGCACTTGGCCATGCGGACAAATCCCGGTGGCGGAGGGACTAGATCTCATCCAGGGCGCCTTCACGCCCTCCTCTTTAGAAATTTTGCAGATCGAACAGCGCTGAGGACAGAAACAATCAGCGTGAGAGTGCAGACAGGCATTTGAAGAGGAAATTTTGGGTCTTGTACCTTAGGGATTTCGTTGTGGGGGCAAAGTCCCGTCTGCAAGATGTGGCCTGACGTGCCTGGCGCCACCTGGCTCGCATTCAAGCTGCCGGCTGCAACATTCAAACTATGGTCGGGGGTGGTATGAGAAGAGCTTTCAATTGCCGCCAAGCTACTGCTGCTGTTGTCACGAGAAATCGGCGGCAAGGCGTTCAGGCTTGTGTTGTGGGTAAGTGCGGGGCTCTCCAACTTCTCGCGCTTGGGTATTCGCGGCGAGACGCGGGAGCGGATCGCCGAGGGCCTCGTGTTCTGCGTGCCCACTTTTTTGCACAGCAGACATACCTGCAGCACAGGGCGGTGGCATATACCACGGTGCAGCAGGGTTTACCGTCTGCACTTGCCCGTGCGGACAGAGCCCGCCGCTGGCTTTGGGAACGGAGCGCAACGCAAAAGTGGACGGTAACGCAGTGGATGGCGATGCAGGAGACCGCGACGAAGACAGGTCCAGCTCCTCTTCCTTGTCTTTGGCCTTTTCCTCTTCGCGCCCTTTCTTGCACAGCAGACAGACCTGCACCATCACGGGTGGGTGGTATATATCACGGTGCACAGGACTTACCGTCTGCACTTGCCCGTGCGGGCAGAGCCCGCCGCTGGCCTTGGGAACGGAGCGCGACCCAAAAGCGGACGGCAAACGCGACGAAGACGACAAGTCCGGCTCGTCTTCCGTGTCTTTGGCAGTGTTCTCTTCACGGCATTTTTTGCAAAACTAAGTAAAAACATAGCAAAAGACTTCAGTGAAACGAATATACTCGAAGCAAAGGTCTGCAGCAGGGCGATCGCACTTACATTGGCTGCTTCTTTGTGTTTGCAGAAACCGCTGCCTCCGCCGCCTATGGGAAATATCGATTTTCGACTAGATATGGCATCCCGTTGGCGTTCGTCTGTTCCCATGTGGCCTGGGGAGACTTTGGAGGTAGAGCGACTCCGAGTAGGCTGAGCCTCTTCGTCGTGTCTCTGCTGGTTGGCCAGCTTCTCCTTGCTACTCGCCTCCCCCTGCTGCCACAGCTTGTGCCTTCCCTTGTCGGCATTGTCGCTCGCGGGCTGCACATGAGGCGAGCTCGAGTCGGGTGGGGCTTGTCCGGGCGGTGTGTGCTGGTCGAAGTCGCGCGGGGAGGTGCGGGTGGAGCCGGCTTGCGAGGGATTTTTGGGGCTGATGAAGGTGAACTTGACAGCGGAAGGGGAAGTACTGGAGAGTTCTAGTGAGGTCAGGAAATGAGCACGTTGCAAACGACTGCCGTTGAGACCGTGCTGCAGCGCCTGTACCCAGCCACGCGCCAGCGACGGGGACTTGACCCGAAATTGCAGCACAGCCTACAAATGCACGTCCTTGGTATGGTCGACACACACAAAAGAAACACGAGAACAGTCACGCTGATTGCCTGGAATACACACTTGGCACATGCAATCAAAATCGCAATCTGACGAATCGACCCAAGCGTTCATCATAATTCATCGAACCTTACCTACATTTAAATGAAATCACCTTCAGATTTGCATTCGTATCGCATGGTGTCGCTACTGCTTTCTCTCTTATCCTTCATTGATAAAATATGCCAGCACCCGTATCTATCTATTACCTTAAACAACTTCCCACGAAAAACTTTGCTCTCTATATTGACAAACTGTCTTCTTTGGCGAACACTCGCGCCCACATGCTCCAATACGTACATGTCTCAATGTTGCATGTAACACAATGCGCCAAATACTTGTTGACATGGATACGCTTATGCCTGTGCGTGTTTCCGTTGTCGTCCCTGTAATGAAATGAAATCTACTTGTGTGTGCGAGTGTTTGAAAATTCTTGTGACTACCTGTTCCAGATCTACGCGGAAGCTCCTTCCTCGGCCCCTCTTGGCGTTGGCTTCCTCCATAGCCGAGCCTTTTACGTCTTCCCAGGCCAGCCTCAGCAGAGGTTCTCTGCCATCCAGCCAAGCCAAGAAACAAGCTGCAAAGAAGCGAGCGGATTTAGATTGAGTATGAGCAGACCTGGAGTGGCGGTAGTCGGCCTCACTGGTGTAGAGTGCAAGGCCTTTTTTGGGGTCCTCTAGAGAGAGCACCATGAAGCGCGCCTCGAAACTGCTAATATTGTGGTTCCAAACCTCCACGCTCCCGATCTGGGCGCAAGCAAAATCACAACATGGAAAGATACCGTCATCAGTGGAAATCAGAGAGAATGTATGACAAGAGAAGCAATCGCTACATGGTCACCCTTGAAAGTGTTTCGCTTTTGCGAATTCTCCAAAATGTCCCTTGGAAAGGGCTCAAAAATGATCGATTTCGTGCTTGACATAGATAAAGGAAGATGATGCATGCATGTAAATGGATAGATTGGGCACGGGAAAACAGAATGGTGATTGAGTACATAGTCGAAGTAATCCATCAACCTGGACAATGCAGTCCTCCCTGCATTTAGCGGCTCTCTTGTTGGGAGAGCCTTGCCTTGTGACACACACACACACTCTCTCTCTCTCTCCCTTCCTCCCTCGCTCTCTTTTTTTCTTTCTTCTCTCTTGATTTGTCTCTTTCTTTCTTTCTTTTTTTCTTTCTTTCTTTCTTTCTCTCTCTCTCTCTCTATCTATCTCTCTCTCTCTCCTTCATTGTTCTCTTCTAATTGAAGTTGATTTTAGATGTCTAAATATCTGTCTTTTTTCTGCAGTCTGTGCACACTGGCTGCCTTTCTCTCGTCTGTTATTGCATCTGTCTGCACGTACCCTAAACTCGGCCACGGGGGACTTGTCACCTGAAGACCTTTTGGCAGGCTTGTGGGCCGAGGTTCTCCATTTTTCTCCCACTTGGATGGCGAAAGTCCAATCCTCTTTTACCAGCGCACTATCGCTAGGAGAGCGCCCGCTCTCATATCTAAGTTGCTGCGCACTGTCACTGCTGAGAGAGCGTGGTCGCGACTGCAGCGACCAGTTGCCGTTGTCGTTGCTGCCCGCCACGGCGACACGCGAAGGAGAGCGCAGATGGAAGGTCGCCGGCTGCTTAGGAGACTGCTCTACTGGAGAGCTGGTAGCCTTGTGGCTGTTGATTGGTGTCATCGAGATCGATGAGATTGATGATGTAGGAGGCTTCGAAAAGTCCTCGAACTCAGTAGCGTCCACGCTCAGATTGTTTTCATGGCTGCTATTCTCGTTGGCTTTATCTGGAAGCCCTTCACTTTCCATCACCTCCGTCTGGCTTGCTACATGCGGTCCTATCTCGCTCTTCCGCCTGCTTTCGTCTTGCTCTCCTTCTTTGACCTCGCCTGCCTCCTGCAAGAGATGCTCTTTCTCTTTGTCCTCTTCCTGCTTGAGCTCCTTCGCTCTTTTTTCCTTGTCTCGCTGCTCCGCCAATTCAAGCTCCTTCGCTCTCTTCTCCTTCTCTCTCTGCTCCGTCAATTCAAGCTCCTTTGCTTTCTTCTCTTTCTCTCTCTGCTCCGCCAGTTCAAACTCCTTAGCTTTCTTCTCCTTCTCTTTCTGCTCCGCCAATGCCAGCTCCTTCGCTTTCTTCTCCTTCTCTCTCTGCTCCGCCAATTCAAGCTCCTTGGCTTTAATCTCCTTCTCTCTCTGCTCCGCCAATTTAATCTCGTTCGCTTTCTTCTCCTTCTCTTTCTGCTCCACCGATGGAAGCTCCTTCGCTTTCTTCTCCTTCTCTCTCTGCTCCGCCAATTCAATTTCCTTCGCTTTCTTCTCTTTCTCTATCTGCTCCGCCAATGCAAGCTCATTCGCTTTCTTCTCCTTCTCTTTCTGTTCCACCAATTCAAGCTCGTTCGCTTTCCTCTCCTTCTCTTTCTGTTCTGCCCATGCAAGCTCCTTCGCTCTCTTCTCCTCTCTTTGCTCCGCCAATTCTTGCTCAATTGCTCTCCTGCTCTGTTCCGCCATATGCTGCTCGTGCTCCCTTGCTCTCTTACTTTCTTCCGCCGATTCAAGCTCCTTCGCTTTCTTCTCCTTCTCTCTCTGTTCCACCAATTCATGCTGCCTGGCTCTCTTACTCTGTTCCGCCATTTCAAGCGCCTTCGCTCTCTTACTCTGTTCCGCCAATTCAAGCGCCTTCATTCTCTTCTTTTCTTTCTCTCTTTGCTCTGCCAATTCAAGCTCCTTTGCTCTCTTCTCGTTCTCCCTTTGTTCTGCCAATTCAGGCTCCTTTGCTTTCTTCTCCTTCTCTCTCTGCTCCGCCAATTCAAGCTCCTTCGCTCTCTTCTCTTTTTCCCTCTGTTCTGCCAATTCAAGCTCCTTCGCTTCCTTCTCCTTCTCTCTCTGCTGCACCAATGCAAGCGCTTTCGCTTTCTTCTCTGTCTCTCTCTGCTCCGCCAGTTCACGCTCGTTCGCTCTCTTTTGCTTCTCTCTCTGTTCTGCCAACTCGAGCTCCTCCGCTTTCTTCTCCGTGTCTCTCTGTTCAAGCTCCTTCGCTTTCTTCTCCATCTCTCTCTGCTCCGCCAATTCAAGCTCCTTTGCTTTCTTCTCTTTCTCTTTCTGCTCCGCCAATGCAAGCTCCTTCGCTTTCTTCTCTTTCTCTATCTGCTCCGCCAGTTCTTCCTCTTCTCTCTCCTTTCTTTCTCTCTCCTCCCTTTGTTTATTTTCTCTTATCGCGCTCTCCTTCTCCTTAGCTCTATTATCCATTTCTCTCTGCTCGGCCATTTCCTTTTGGATTCTTTCTTCTTTTTCTTTCTCCTCTCTTTCCTTTTTGCCTCGTTGCAAAATCTCATTCTGGTCCTCTCCAGCAGCACTTGTCGGAGAAGGTGTGAACGCGGCTGTAGCCGAGTCAGCAACTGTCACAGATGTGTTGGCATCCGTTTGCGTTGAAGCCGCACTAGAAGCAACGAAACTGCTTCGACTCGTGGGAGCAGTCGCAGCCGCAGATGTGGACGAAACCGCTGCACTAGTTGTGATACTGATAGTGGTTGGAGGAATCGTAGTGATCAGTGTCGTTGCTGGAGTAGTAGTAGTAGTAATAGTAGTAGTAGTAGTAGTAGTAGTAGTAGTAGTAGTAGTAGTAGTAGTAGTAGTAGTTGTTGTTGTTGTTGTTGTTGTTGTTGTAGTTGTAGTTGTAGTAGTTGTTGTTGTTGTTGTAGTTGTAGTTGTAGTAGAAGGTACAGCAGTGGAAGTCGTCATTGAAGAAGAAGAAGAAGAAGAAGAAGAAGAAGAAGAAGAAGAAGAAGAAGAATGAGACAAAAGGTTTAGAGAAGAGAGTGAGTTGATGGTTGAAGACTGGGGAGAGGGTGGAGGTGGATTAAGAAAGGAGAAAGAAGAAGACGACCCAGACTTTGGAGATACTGAGAGGGTAGAGTTGGAGACTGCGGAAAAGGAGTGTGAAGGAAGTGGTGCCACCCTGTTTAAGAGAGCTAAATTGCGTTTTTGCTCAGTCTGAATCATGCCAGTGATGGCCTCCACCCAGCTGTGGGCTCCCAGCTCCTAAAAACACCCATCATAACATACCGATCTCTGATGAGGAACAACCAAGCTTGGGAAGAAGTAAAGGTGGGTTGAGAAGCGAGCAAAAAGGTGAAAGGAGGACCGTGCTGTCCAGCAAATGATACGCCTTTTTGTTTTTGGTCATGAGGTTGAACCTTCGCTTGTTTTTGTCTAATGAAGCAACATGTCGAAGGTGTCATCAGCGGTCATGAGTTCACAAAGCTGCTGAATCCGGCAAGGCATTGCAGAAAAAAAAAGTGAGCACGGTGTGGAGGTTTCTGCCTTGACATAAATATGCATATAGATCTATGCACATGCAAATGCATATATTATGTATATCCAACATCTTACATATCTTTTACGTATAAGACATTATACAACGTGTAGGAATCATGCTTGACTTGACTCGTCTGTCTGACCTAGTACGTAGCAAGTCACAACTTCTGCCAAAGGAATCAGGCCACGCGGACGTCCATGACGATGTCTCCTATCAAAACCCCGCACAATAAATACATAAGTAAATAAACAAACAAGTAAAATAAATGAACAAATAAAATAATTTAGTAAATAAACAAACAAAGAAATAAACAAAGAAATAAACAAAGAAATAAAGAAATAAACAAAGAAATAGATAAACTAAATAAATGCACAAATAGGTAAATAGATAGAAAGATAAATAATAAGAGAAATAAATAGACAAGTAATGGATAGACATAAGAAATAAAGAAGTAAATAATTAAATACATGAATATGTAAGCAAAACAAATCAAGGATAAACTAAATAAATCATGACCAAGATACAAGTAGGTAAGGGAATACCATGCTGCATCGATTCGCCATGTTATGTATGTTATGTGATGAAGTGTGGGTGTTACTTAGAGCTGTGTTCATGGTGACGCGACACAGAAAGGCCCAATAGATAATATCATACTAGATACATGCAAGTCAAAGTTGTAGCCATCTACGCGTTTGTTTTTTGCGTGTGTGCTGGCAAGAAGGAGAAGCAGTACCTCCTTTCGAAGTACATGAGTGCCTGAGATGAGGACGAGAGCACGAAATAGCGGCGTTCCCAGCCATGCACGCCTACAACAGCCAAGGCAATCAGATGACGCCGCAGTCTGATTCAGGCCCCGACAAGGCTTGAGATGCAGGCTAGGTACCCATCCTGGCACGGTGGTCTTTCTTCTTGAGGTAGCCTTCAATCGATCCATCGCCATGCACCCTATGCTTTCCAGAGTCGTCCAGGCTTATGCGGCTGCCGGTCGTTGAATTTTTGCTCTTGGACTGAGAACCAGTTCTACGGTGTGAGTTAGGTGTGCTTTTGGGCGCAGCAAGTGCCTTGCTTGTGGACTTGGCGCTGTTGCTCGAGGTCGGCGTGCTGTTGGATCCAGCAGGTGTGGCCAGTGCGGCCAGCAAAGTGCGCCGCTTCGAACCAGAACCACTCAGCTCGTTGCATCGCAACGAAGCATCCGCCAAGCTGTCCTTGACGGTATCATGGGGGCGGCTAGCTTCTGCGTTAAACTCTGCCAACTGTGTATTCACGCTGGCCTCTGCGACTTGCGGGGTGATGGGACTGGACGGGCCCTCTTTAGGCTCTGGCTCTGGTTCGGCAGTCGGGCTTTGGGTGACGTCAGGCGAGGCCCGTGGCGAGTCGAGCTCGGAGTCCTGCGCCGACAGAAAGGTCAAAGAATCCGTCTGCATGGACACGGAAGCTTTCCGCCGGTGTTGCACCGTGGCCTGCGCGACGGACGCTCGCCGCTGTCGCTTCCGCCTGGTCCGCAAACCGAACTCCTCCAGGTTGAAGCGGAAAACCTGTACAGGCAACAATCGAGAAGGGGCATGTAAAGTGCTAAAGAATGGTAGAGAATGTCTACGATGCTGAGACTGGTAAGGTTGGGAAGGAACCTCGGTTTTGCTGCTTGCAAACTGTCGGGTTTCACTGGAGACGTGAATGATAGCTCCACTCATCAGCAAACGCGCTCCTATCCTCACAGCCTGCTCTTCGTCTGCCGCAAGCAAAGCACAGGCTCTTGTCTGTACATACCATGAGCGGCTAGGTATACCTTTCGCATATTGGTGCTTGATGAGCCATGCAGTCAGCTCGTCTCCCGAAAATGAGCGGCGGTAACTGCACCCCATGCAGACCATTCATGCATTTTGACTCATTGTAACTCGGTTTGAAAATCAGCGGAAGACATGGTTTCATGTCGAACTACATTATATATTTCGATATTGGTGTTTCTTTGAGACGATCATACTCAAAGAAAATCTTTTTGCCCTTTTGATGTTTATCTTTTTTCAGTCATGCATTTAGAATCAAGTGAGAAGCATATATCATACGCATATTTGATATGTACACATTTAGAAAGCAAATGAGCCATGAAGAGAAACGACAGGGTGGGTCCAAGAGACAACGACTTGACTAGGATAAGGTATATTGATTGAGACAACAGCCTAGAGAGAGAAGAGAGAGACACTACAGGATGAAAGGAGACAGTGCAGAAAGCGTCAAGCATGTATATTTGTCACTTTCGTTAGCATTTTACTTCTTTCACTTCGACATTTGCTATTACCCCCTCAATAATATCATTCCTCAAGCGCGATGGTCAATAATATCTTCGTAAAATACCTGCGCAGGTTGCGGCGGACTTCTCGGCACAGTTCCTGTGCAATCTGCCTTAATACCGCCACTGGCAGGTGCGGCGTGAACGTGATACACAACTCCCGATGCAGCTTGGCATCCTTCTTCTGACAACTGCACACACAAGCAGAAGCTTGGCATCCTTCTTCTGACAACTGCACACACACAAGCAGAAAAGCTTCACGAGCTGTCGCTGGCAGGAGGACAGGAGAGGACAGGAGAGGACAGGACAGGACAGGATAGGACAGGATACTACAACACAAGACAGGGCAACCCAGGACAGGACAACCCACGACAGGACAACCCAGGATAGGAGAACCCAGGGCAGGACAAGACAGGAGGGAGCTAGGAACTTACTTGGTGGAGCAGTACACGACGCTACAGCAGTGCGGGCACTCGATCATGGCAGCAATTTTTTCGGATTTGCCCTGCAGCAACTCGCGCGTGGAGGCTAGGGCACAAGTGTGCCTTACCTGTGTTTTGAAGCAGTTGGCGCAGTTGACCATGTCTTTGGGCTGCGGCTGTTCAGCGAAGGCTCGGTCCGCCACCAGGTCCAAGGACTCGTCCTGCATGGAGGACTGCAGCGCGCGCGCCCAAGAGCGCGCCTCGGCGCCGTCCGAGGCCAGCAGCCGCCAACACTTGCCGTCATAGAAGATCAACCGCAGACCTGGCAAGTCCTGTCGTACCAGCCACAGCATGACAGATACATACTTTTTCAGGCAGGTGAGTAGATAGATAGATAGGCAGGTACGTAGGTAGACAGGCACTTAGGTGGTTGGGTGGGTAGGCAGGCAGGGGCACAAACAGATATCGATAGACGGATAGATAGACGAATAGATAGATAGATAGATAGATAGATAGATAGATAGATAGATAGATAGATAGATAGATAGATGGTTAGATGGTTAGATAGAAAGATAGATAGATAGATAGATAGATAGATAGATAGATAGATAGATAGATAGATAGATAGATAAGTATGTTTGGTCTATCAGCTCTGCATATCCGAAGACATAGGCATCCATTCCACCCTGCCACCCGTTGGTGGCTGGACAGCGGACTGGAGATGGGCACTAGGCCCCGGAAATGTGCAGTCTGAACCCTCCCTGGCTGGAGGGCTCAGACTGGTTCCAGACACGTGTCCGTGATCACGTGCCCCGCCAAGGCTCGGGCCCGAGGAGTACACCAACCCTCGAGCTTCATCTACGGCGACCACTTTCGCGGCGGCCGGACTATACCTTAAGATCTCCCTGCTTTGCGCCTACCCGCACAGAGGAACATCCCACTCCCGTCTAGTCTCTAAACCTTTAACATTTGCCAGGCTACCACTGCACAGCGGCGACGAATGACTATCGGGTCCGCTTAGCGGAGCAGCGGTAGTCAAACGATTAGGAGCCGTGCGCGGGGTAGCCTCACAAGAAGGGACTTAGCTGCGGGTTACCCATTATTCCCTGCGTGGCCATATCCTTCGAGTTTTTTTAACATCCGACGAGCGTTATCTCGCCTGTTGCACCTTGAGGTTTCCCGCAGACCGCGGTATCGAAGGCCCTTAGGGCTTTCCCGAACAGTTTGAGAGTGTATCAAGGGTCCATGAAGGGTAGTCGTCAGCCCTGGCCAGTCACGCTGCACCAGCTGCGACACTAGCTCCCCGGATAGATAGATAGATAGATAGATAGATAGATAGATAGATAGATAGATAGATAGATAGATAGAATAAAAACTATCTATCTATCTATCTAAGACAGCAAACAAAAGAAGGGTGGACATTAAACAGGTGGAAATCAATATCTAGGCTAGTTAACTTGTGACGAGGATGTTTGGATTGATGGGTGAAATGGAAAAATAGGAAAAAGGGGAGAGTGTATACGGATTCATTTGGGACAGGGTGCTTTTCGTTGGGCACCGATTGCACGCTTTTTATCCAGCGGACGAGGGCTGCATCAATGGGTTCTTTGTATCTGCATTTAGAGCGCAAAACATAGTGTTAAGAATGGGTGGGCTTGATTCAGATGACACTCTCCTCCCGACAACCCCCCTCGCCGTCGACAACACCTTCAGAAAAGTTCTCACTATCCACTACTAGGACCATCCTTGCATACGGGGAAAGCTAACGAGAAAGACCTGGCGTGTTGATTGCGAAAGGATCGCAGGCACGCAGTTGGCTCGTGTAGAATAAAAAACTTGCTCATCCTGATGGACAAAAAGCAAGGGCGAACGAACGCAGCTCAAAATGTCACGTGTGCGCGCACATGGCATGCATACAGCAAAATGATGAAACACGTACCATTTCTTTTGACCGAGTGAATTAGTTTCTCTCTTTTCAAGAAGGCCTTCCATGGTGACTCTATGCACGCCGTCCTGGAAGAAGATATCGGCGGAGAGGTGGGAAGGTGACGACTTGGAAACCCTGGCTGCCCTGGGGGTCTCGGAGGGAGTCACAGCAACGACCAACGGAAGGCCAGAAGAAGTCGGGGAAGGAGGCGAGGAGGAAAGGAAGGAAAGTGTTAGCAAAGGAGCTGGTGGTGATGCAGTTGGCGAGGCTTCAACGGAGGTGATGGAAAGAGATGGAGAAGCTGACGATATAGGGTTCGCGAGCGACGCCTGGGGAGAAGAGGGCACAGAAGACGGAGAGTCAGGGGTGTGATTGCTGGCAGCCAGATATCGCGCAGAGAGATAGTCGACTTTCACGTCAGAAGAGGACACGCTATAGGTGTTCTGGTCTAAAACAGGTGCATAGCAACAATGTGTGTCGGTTAGAAATATTTGCAATGTCCAAGTAGGTGGAAGGGCTGGAAGTGGGAAGACCTTGGCGAGCGTGGTCAATAGTTGCTTGATGTCGTGGGCGTTGCGCCAAGCCGCGGACCGTGGACAGCGTCTCCATAATCGAGGAGATCCATTCCAGTGCCTGAAGCCATAAACACAGCGATAGCCGGCGAGGGCGATCTCAAGACAAATGAGCCTTTCTGGGGGGCATACAGGCTGCATGTAAAAGCGTGAGCATGTGATTGATCTTAATAATACGCTTCGCGGTAGCCTGTCAGCCTGCCGACCTGAGCAGCGCTGGAGGCCTTGATGTTGATCACTTTCACCTTGCCCGGCTGCGACAACATCCGTACAACAGAGTACGCCCATCTCAAACACGCAGATGCGGATGAGCGGTAAACGAACAGCAGAACAGAAACAGAAAGGAGGAAACAACACGTGGGAACGAAATAGAAGGGAACGCACCTCTGGTTCGGTGTAGATGACAAAACGGTTCTTGCCAGCAGGGGCTGACCCACAAGACACGATCTGCTGAGCCGGTACCCTGCGCTTGGGATTTGGAGTCTGGGTAGGTGAATAAGTCAGCTCCGTGCCTGAAACCAATGTGAAGTATCGCTTCTGCCATTGCCCTAGCAGCAACATTAGCACAAAAAGAACTTATGATCAATAGGTCACGATCCTGCATCACCGCCGTAGGCTGCAGCCTGGAGCAAGGTCGTGGCCCAAAAAGCGTACCTGTGCGGGGAGATTTTTTTAGCAGCCATCCCTCTATCGCGCCCTGGCTATTGTCTGTGGGTGCAGCAGCTTGTGCAGAAGACTGCATCGCGGTGCTGGTATTGGGCGCGCTGATCCTGGGTTGGGCTTGTGACGGGGTCGTGTGCGACACCAAAGATGGGGCCGACAACCGATTGGAGACGGGTGCTGTTTGACTGTTTGCTGTAGAATGGTCTTTGCCCACGGTCAACCAACGCCCGGACCGGCTCTCTCCAATAATTCGGTTTCTATTAGACGTACTATGAGATAAATCCGCCTCCAGCCGGTGCTGCTTTTCTTCTCTTTGCCTGCTTGAATCATGCCGCGACCCGACATGCCCCATGCGCAAGGCCTCGGCGAAACCTTCCACGCCCACCGCCTGCCCATCACGCTTGGAGCCCTTGAGAGGGTAGTCTGAGAGTCTTGGCTTCCTTTCTGCGTCCAAGCTAGCCAATTCGGTGGTGGTCAGCTTAGTAGCGCGCTGCAGAGCACCCAACCACTCGTTGCGCGCTTCTCCGGTTTTGCAGCCCAGGGTCAGCGTCGTCAAGCTCGAGAGAGAGCCAGCTTGCGTCAGCGTCAAGTTCGAGAGAGAGCCACCTTGCTGTGGAACAAACAACAACAACACGCGCGTGTCGAAATGAGCAGCCTGGACTGGAGGAGGGTGCCCAGGCGGCAGACCTGCTCGTAGGTCAAGGTGAAGGCTGCTTGTTTGCCCAAGATACCGGCCAATTTCCCCAGACGGCGCACGCAGTAAAGCGGGACGATGCGCAGGGGTTTCTGGAGGCGCGACTGCTTGGATTTGAAGAAAAGAAGCCGGCCCGGCTGGCGCTCGTCGGCGTCATCGCCATTCGGCACCCACCGGCTGCAAGCACCCACCCAGAATGAAATCCGATACAAGCAGCAAATGTAATCTATGTATTTGGAGTACTATTATGGTCAATTTACTTATTTCTGCGTTAGCCTGGGCACATCGAGCTACATCGAGTCGATTTTGAGATTGGTATCGAGTCTGATCCAATCCACTCACAACTCCCTCTATCACACTGGCTCTGGGTGGTTGTACTTAGATTAGCATTTTAGATGCCTACCGGGTTACTGATTATATTGGATGTCGGTAGGCGCGTGCTGACATGATAAACAGTAGACGGATAGATGCGTGACTGTAACAGGAACCGGCGTTACAAGGGCAAGGAGGGTAGGGGTGAGGGTGGTACTGCTGCCGCTGCTGTTAGTTGTGTGTGTATGTGTGTGTGTGTGTGCGTGTTGGGGGGGGGGGGGGATGGGGGAATGGGGTGGGAAGAAGAAATCTTATGACCTGTCCAGAATGAGGAAGAATCTAGACCATTTGAAAGACTCGGATGCGTCCTATGCGTGTGTGCCAGTAAGAAGCAGGAGAGGGTTTTGAGGCTCCTTTCGGCCATTTATGTAAAAGTGTTGCAAAAGGTAACGTAAAGGTAACTGTAACGTAATGTAACGTACATGTAACTGTAACGTACGTGTAACGTACATGTAACTGTAACGTACATGTAACGTGCTTTTTAATTTCAATTTGATGTTCATGTAATGAAATGAAATGCAGAGTCATATCATGTAATGTTATTATGTATAATTTTAATATAATATAAAAAAATATAATATAATATAATATAATATAATATAATATAATATAATATAATATAATATAATATAATATAATATAATATGATATGATATGATTTGATATGATATGATATATTGTATTATAATATAATATAATATAATATAATATAATATAATATAATATAATATAATATAATATAATATAATTATATATAATTGATATGATATGATATGATTTGATATGATATGATATGATATGATAGGATATGATATGATATGATATATGATAATATATGATATGATATATGATATATGATATATGATATATGATATATGATATATGATATACGATATACGATATACGATATATGATATATGATATATGATATATGATATATGATATATGATATATGATATATGATCTATGATCTATGATATATGATAGATGATATATGATATAAGATGTATGATATAAGATATATTATGTATGATCTATGATATATGATCTATGATATATGATATAAGATATGATATGATATATGATATATGATATATGATTTATGATATATGATAATATGATATATGATATATAATGATATGATATGATATGATATGATAAGATAAGATAAGATAAGATAAGATAATATACTATACTATACTATACTATACTATACTTTACTATACAATACTATACTATTATATTATATTATATTATATTACATTATATTATATTATATTATATTATATTATATTATATTATATTATATTATATTATATTATATTATATCATATTATATCATATCATATCATATCATGTTGTATTATATTGTATTGTATTATATTATATTGTATTATATTATATTATATTATATTATATTATATTATATTATATTATATTATATTATAAATTACATTAAATTACATTACATTACATTATATTATATTATATTATATTACATTACATTGCATTACGTTATATTATATTATAGTATAGTATAGTATAGTATAGTATAGTATAGTATAGTAATAGTATAGTATAGTATAGTATAGTATAGTATAG
>WBZZ01003399.1:57500-77899 GCA_019918135.1 Paulinella micropora
GATTGTGTTTAGAAATATTTACCATATTTTCGTTTATGGTTCATGGACCATCTCACCAAGCTGCACGAGTTGCTTGCGGGTCCTAGCAGGAAGGAGAGCAATATGATCTTTTAGGTGATTTTCATGATCCACAAAACGTTCTTTACTCTCTCTCTCTCTCTCTCTCTCTCTCTCTCTCTCTCTCTCTCTCTCACACACACACACACACACTCTCTTCCTCTTCTTCGTTTTTATTGAGAGAACAATTTTGCAATTGGTCTCTCTCTCTCACACACACAAGATCTCTCTCTCTCTCTCTCTCTCTCTCTCACACACACACACACACACACACAAGATCTCTCTCTCTCTCTCTCTCTCTCTCTCTCTCTCTCTCTCTCTCTCTCTCTCTCTCTCTCTCTCTCTCTCTCTCTCTCTCTCTCTCTCTCTCTCTCTCTCTCTCTCTCTCTCTCTCTCTCTCTCTCTCTCTCTCTCTCTCTCTCTCTCTCTCTCTCTCTCTCTCTCTCTCTCTCTCTCTCTCTCTCTCTCTCTCTCTCTCTCTCTCTCTCTCTCTCTCTCTCTCACACACACACACACACACACACAGACACACAGACACACAGACACACACACACACACACACACACACACACAGACACACACACACACACACACCACCACCACCACCACCACCACGCACCACACACCACAAGATCTCACACACCACACACCACACACCACACAGCACACAGCAGGGTACTATTTGCACAGAAATCCTCTGTAGAAAAAGTGGCAAAGGTTGTCCGTTTCCACTCCCCGTGAAGTTCACAGGGGTCTGAAAAGCGTTAAGTTCATTGGACTGGGAAAAAATTACTCCACTAGGAAGTTCTCTAGGAACTTTTTATTTACTTATTTTTTGCATCAAAAAAATATTATACATATTTCTAACTTTTGGGTGTTGTTTCTTCTGCCTCAAATTTTTTTTGTGCGTCAGCCAAAAATATTTCCGAAATTTTACCACATTTAATGGATGCTGTTTCGGCTACATCAACTTGAAAAAGTGAAAATTTTGTGTTGCAAAAATAAATATTTTTGATTAGGCAAGGAAAAATTTTTAATATAAGTGAAATTAACTCAAAATTTTCCGAAATTGACAAAAAATATTTATTTGATCAATAAAATAAATTTTTTGTTGATGTGAAAAATTTTTAACACTTCCCGGTAAATCACTTATACGAGCGATTATCGCTCCGAGAAGTGAATAAATTTTTGATTTTGCATTGTCGTCAAATTGAAATAATAATACGCTGCTTTCCTGGTAAATCACTATAAAATTATGTGTCGGCCCCTGAAAAATGTGTCAGCCCGAGAATGATCATTCTACAACATTTTTTGGTTCTGTAGGCATCACCCCCCGGATAGCCGGTAAAAAGTACCTTTTCCTGGTGACAGGTGCACCAGCTTGTTTTTCAGTATAATTTGTCAGGATTGGACCTGATGCCATTTTATTCCTGGTCTGTTGCAGTTTTCCTTTTTGGCTTCACTGAGCTAATATAACGAAACATCATTCTCATCTTTTGAGGACTGTGTTTGGTTGTATTACCGACTTTTTACGAGCTATCGTTGGGTGCATTACATTTGGAGTCCACATCACTAGGGTGATTTCTTTCTGCTTTGCCACACAGGCAACAGAGTGAATTTTCACTGACCTGTCTCACACGGGGACGTCAGACGAAAACAAATACTCCAACACAGCTCCCTCATAACTCTTTCACAAAACAAATAATTTGATTCGTCTCAAGCAGGTGTCTCGTACCCTCTAGCCCAATCAGTATCTGTGTGCTCACAAGGAGACATCAGATACAAACTCTCTGTCGTTCTTGCTGTTCTCACACAGAGACCAAGAAGAAGGAGGTGGACAGAAGAGTGAAGGAACACACACAAAACACAAACAAGCATAGGGACAGGAGCACAACACTCTACCCTTTTAGTTTGTGCATTTATCTGCATTATCTCACACATACGTCAGAGTATTTTTGCAAATCTCTGATCGTTTTCTAAAGGTAGGTCTGAGAACCTATCCGACCGACTGTCGATTTCTCAAGGAGAGCTTTTCTAGCTTCTCTATTACTATCTGTGTGTAGGTCCAAGTGCCTCATACTAGATACAATATAGAAAAGAAGGAGGAGAAAGTAATCTGAGTAAGGAGAACAAGAAATCGGAGAAAGTCTCAAAGACTACTTCTCTCAAACAAAAACAAACGTACAAACAGTGTTTCATAGAGGACAGGGAATCTTATCATACCCTCTCTATTAGTTTCACTCTTCACTAGTCAATCGACTGAAGGAGGAACAGAACACAAACGAACAAAAACCAAATATAGGAGCTGACACTGTCCTCCTGTTGATCACTACTACGACATCATGTCGACAGAGACCGCCGAAGTGAGTGAATTCTCGGAGGCAGATCAAAGAAGAGAAGAAGAAGAAGCAGGAGGAGGAGGAGGAGGAAGAGGATTGAATGAAGGAGGAGGAGGAGGATTGAATGAAGGAGGAGGAGATGAAGGAGTAGGAGGAGGAGTAGAAGAGGGCTGGGAGATCACCACATGGCTCAAATTTTCCCCCTGCAAATGGCCGGCCCCATTTTTGGAAAAAACTTTGTCGCCGCAGAAATCGTAGAAATCGTATTTGTCTTTTTTACTAAAATAGGCCGGCCATCTTTCGCTGGCAACCAAGCAACCCCTTTGTTTTTTCACGACCCAGATTGTTCGTCGTTGGTAGGTGTTTGTTCTCTTCACCATGTTGTGTGTTTGTCGAGGGACTCCCTGCATAGGTATGTCGACATCCGAATCAGTTAACTAATCCTACGATCTCATTAAAGCTATATCGTCACACATTCAAGTAGATACAATTTTCAGTAAAATATTATAAAAAAGATTATTATTCTTTAATTTTTTTTTAATTTAATTTATAAAAAAAACTCTATTTATATGTAAAAAATTTCTGTATAAAAAGTTCAAGCTATACAAAGAAACTCAAGCTATAAAAAACTTACAATCTTAAACTCATCCGGTCTATCGTTATTGTAGGCATCACCCCCCTGATAGCCGGTAAAAAGTACCTTTTCCTGGTGACAGGTGCACCAGCTTGTTTTTCAGTATTATTTGTCCGGATTGGACCTGATGCCATTTTATTCCTGGTCTGTTGCAGTTTTCCTTTTTGGCTTCACTGAGCTAATATAACGAAACATCATTCTCATCTTTTGAGGACTGTGTTTGGTTGTATTACAGACTTTTTACTGAGCTATCGTTGGGGGCATTACATTTGGAGTCCACATCACTAGGGTGATTACTTTCTGCTTTGCCACACAGGCAACAGAGTGAATTTTCACTGACCTGTCTCACACGGGGACGTCAGACGAAAACAAATACTCCAACACAGCTCCCTCATAACTCTTTCACAAAACAAATAATTTGATTCGTCTCAAGCAGGTGTCTCGTACCCTCTAGCCCAATCAGTATCTGTGTGCTCACAAGGAGACATCAGATACAAACTCTCTGTCGTTCTTGCTGTTCTCACACAGAGACCAAGAAGAAGGAGGTGGACAGAAGAGTGAAGGAACACACACAAAACACAAACAAGCATAGGGACAGGATCACAACACTCTACCCTTCTAGTTTGTGCATTTATCTACATTATCTCACACATACGTCAGAGTATTTTTGCAACTCTCTAATCGTTTTCTAAAGGTAGGTCTGAACCTATCCGACCGACTGTCGACTTCTCAAGGAGAGCTTTTCTAGCTTCTCTATTACTATCTGTGTGTAGGTCCAAGTGCCTCATACTAGATACAATATAGAAAAGAAGGAGGAGAAAGTAATCTGAGTAAGGAGAACAAGAAATCGGAGAAAGTCTCAAAGACTATTTTTCTCAAACAAAAACAAACATAGAAACAGTGTTTCATAGAGGACAGGGAATCTCGCTCTATCCTCTCTATTAGTTTCTCTCTTCACTAGTCAATCGACTGAAGGAGGAACAGAACACAAACGAACAAAAACCAAACATAGGAGCTGACACTGTCCTCCTGTTAATTACTACTACGACATCATGTCGACAGAGACCGCCGAAGTGAGTGAATTCTCGGAGGCAGAACAAAGAAGAGAAGAAGAAGAAGCAGGAGGAGGAGGAGGAAGAGGACTGAATGAAGGAGGAGGAGGAGGAGGAGATGAAGGAGTAGGAGGAGGAGTAGAAGAGGGCTGGGATGATGAAGGAAGATATGGAGGAGACCAAGATGAAGGAGGATTTAGACAAGAAGAGACGGGAGGAGGAGGAGCATATGGTAATCCCTTACCACCTGCCTACACGGGAGGAGGAGGACGAAAAATGATCGACTTGATTCATAGTGATGGAGAGGAGATCACAGTGGAGGAACAACAGTGGGTGCAAGACCACTATGACCTCACTAAAAAAGAGTTTGATAACAAGATGGGGGTAGAGAAGGATACCTATGTGTGGATCCCTCAGGATCAAAGAAGAGAGAAAAGTCTTGCTAAAAAGGATGTCTATATCCTATTATCAAACACAGCACAGCTCCTCGGCAAACTGGTCTCTGATCCAGAAGAGAGAAAGAAGATACAACATATCAAGTTTGGGGACACACACACCCACCTTGAATTACTCGATGCTATCTTTGGGGTGTACACTCAAACCCTGATTTGGGAACGTTCATACGGCCCACGATGTGAGGGTCACCTCC
Organism: Paulinella micropora; assembly: GCA_019918135.1. NCBI lineage: Eukaryota > Cercozoa > Imbricatea > Euglyphida > Paulinellidae > Paulinella > Paulinella micropora. Next base: position 62,232 of record WBZZ01003399.1, read on the forward strand.
AGTACACACACCCAAGAGCAATAGCCAGATTCCTCGCGACTGGTCAGGAGGCAGTCGATGTAACAAAAATGAAGACCAATCTGGGTTCGAAAAACTCGAGTGGCATATTTCATTTTTTTACGATGGAAATGAAGGCCTTGGAGGAGGGGAAGGCAGAGATGAAAAAAAGCATTAAGGCAGCAGGAGAAACTCATCCTGTGATTGATAAGTTAGAGAAGACCGACAGAGTTCTGACCAAGATCAGACTGTTGATGGGTGCGTTACTGCATAAGGAGGCATGGAAGAGATGGATTCCTACCAAGGATCACTCTGTCCTTAGATCACTTAGTAACGCACCACCGGTCGCCAACAAAGCAGGTGTTGACCAATATATGGAGAAATATAATTTTCTCAGATCTGCTTCTGAATTGGTGGCCTTTATCACTCATGCTCAAAAGCTGGTGATATCTGAGAAGAAGGCGAAAGAGAAGGCGGAGTTCGAGAAGACGATGAGACTGGAAAGAATGAAAGCAAAAGTGAGTGGTGCAAAGGCACACCCTCCGACATATTTGACCCCACCAGCTCCTGCCCCACCAGCCCCTGCACCCCGGGCTCAAATACGGTGGTGGTCACAAACACGGAGAAGAAGGACAGACAAAATATCATAAATGCCTTCAAGGTGAAGAAAGGAGGAGTGGCAAGTCTCGTGCTATATGCCAAGACGAGCTCAGACAAAGAGTCTGATGCTTCGCTTTTGAGCAAGCTCAAAGAGATCAATCCCTGCATGAAGGCTTTTCCTTGCGACGAAACGCAGGAATACGAGGCACTTGTTACTGTTTTTGACCAATCTCTAGTCTCTGAGGGATTCGATCTGACAGTACAAGTTTTTGAGAAAGAAGGAGGAGGTTAAGAGAAACAATGCAACAGGCCTAGACGCTCAGTGTGAACTGGCGGTGGCCACACTCATTTCATATTTTCAATCTCATGGATACCAGCATCTCTGCACTGTACTCTCATAGGATTTGAAATCTTTGAGACAGTGGCGATGAGTTTGAGGAGTGCTGTTGGCTTGGCGGCGACCCTTACGGAGGTAGTTTCCTCCTATGGGCTATTCTATGGCCGCAAGTCGATCATCCTCTATTTCTTCTCGGCGTTACACACAGTTAACCCGAGTAAGCTTACTCAGCTCATACAAAAATGCTCGACGTTTAGCTCAGTGAAGTCCAAGAACTTCCTCGAGACACACGTGTTCGAAAATACGGTTCAAAGCGTTGCTCCGTCAGCACTGTTTCAAGAAGTGATGAGTGCATGCTCAAACATGGACTCGCTCACGGAGGCACATACGGCACAGGCAGGCGGTGTACCTGTTGGCGCACAAGCCACGTACACAAACAGAGTTGCCGGTTGGAAGAGACAGAGAGAGCCAGACCTGAAGACCGCATGTTGGAGGTGGTTCGCGGGCTTGCAGTGTAAGGCACAGATGGAGAACAGAGACTGCTCTTTCAATCATGATAGGCAGAACCCAACAGCAAGGGCAAATTTTCTGAGCAGGACGGAAGGCAAGAAACCGGGCCTTTTCAACATGCTTCAGATTGCCGCTGCGAACGAAGGTTGGTACGCCAATATGTGTGATGATGAGGAGTTACGACAGGCGATCATTGCCTATGTGGAGAGGATGAAGGAGAAGAAGGAGGAAAGGGAGAGACAAAAGAACCTAAAGGCCTCTCAAAGAGGACGAGGAGGAGGAGCAGGAGCAGGAGGACGAGGAGGAGGAGGAGGAGGAGGAACATGGAGAGGAGCCTCGAGGTGGCAGGGAACCCCTCAGAGAGGAAGAGAAGGAGGTCGGGGATATACCCCTTATGGAGGGAGAGCTGTTCGAGCTCCAGCCCCCAACAAGAGGAGGAGGAGGCTCATGGGCAAGCTCCAACCCGAATTTCGGTCGAGCTCAGGCCTACAACACTGCCTCGGAGACCGATACGTCATCCCACCCGGACACTACTCAAGGTAATCGTTTCGAGGTGGTGGAATGACTGGAGGGGGAAGAAGAGAGGAAGGAGACGACTGTGAAGTTTAACCCTAAAGTCACAGTGCTTTCTAATGCTGTTGTGCAGACTGGGCCAACGCTTCCTCAATCTGAATACAAAGATGTGGGTACACAGAGACTGCAGCCCCAAGGTAGTCTCATACCCGTTCATACATCACGGTTACCAATGATAACTGATGCAAATAGGAAGGCGAGACTTGCGATGGAGGCGAGGAGGCCAATGGCAGACGTATCGCCTCGGCCAAGCAAACAACCACGAACAGACTCAATGTCTACGGTCGCGGCGGGTGGCGAGCAAAAAGACAATGTGTGTACTCAAGTACCACAAGACAATGTCGCTCAAATAGTAAACGCACCAGTACCGCAGAATAATAAAAATGTTAATTAGGTGAAGCAGGAGGAGAAGAAGGAGGAGTTGAAAAACTTAGAGACAAGACTCCAAAATTTGGAACGTAAAGTTCTTGTTCTCGCAGCCAATATACACAGGCCCGATGCTCTGTGTTATACGGAACTTTATTGTGAAACATTGAAGACAATATTAAAAGTTGGTAATGATACGATGGCGAATATTAATATTGTCGGCCGGAAGTTTTTTAATCGATACCGGGACTGGGTGGACGGAAATATGAAAAAGTCAACGGGCACTCTCAAAGGAGTGAGCAGCCGGACGGATATCACGGGAATCATCACACTGACCTTTAAATTGAAATCCGCACGAGTATACCGTATGGACCTCTATGTCGTCCCCGGTTACCACGGGTCAATATTACTATCGTATGACCAATTGGCTACGATGGGGGCTGTGATTGATTGCGCCGCACGGCGAGTGATATATGGAGTAAAAAGAGGAGAAGAGAACGATATTGATCCCTTCAACGCTACTGACTCTTATGAGGCTTATGAGCTGAGTCTAGCGACGGATCACAAAAAGATGGCCATCGCACATGAGGCACTTGAGGTGTACGTTCACCCCCATGTCGTAAGACCGGATGAACTGTCCTGGACCGACAATTGGGAATCCCAAGTGTGCACTGTCACAGTTCCGACATGCCATTGGGACAAAAAGTCTATTGATGACTTAATCGAGAAGCGAAAGGAGGAGATTATATGTGTCGCACAAAGAAGCCCGTCGTTGGCGAGATTCGCGGAAGGAGTAGGAACAGATGTCCATATTACTAACGGATACTGTTTCCATGCGAAAGTAGGAGAAGAAAAAAGGGAGGCGTTTGTACCAAGGAGAACGGGGCGAATCCCGGATACTCCACCAGAAACTATTAAAAGTTTTATTACTGATTTCTGGGGTGACGAGCCCACGTGGCCGCGTTCACTGTCTGAAGTGAAGAAATGCTTACGGACTTTATTCGAAAATAATAAGCCGTATACTATTATCCTGCCATATAATGAGAAGGCGATATGGGCGCAGGAAATAAGGGACCGGCTTATTGATCATCCTATACCGGTACCCTCTCGCAAGCAACAGCTAGTGGTGGCTTGTCGTATGGGAACTCGTGAGCAGAGCAGTGCATACAAGCGGAAGCTCAGAGACCTCGACAAGTTGAAATTGATACCGCAAGCATTCACATGCTTTGATGGTTTTTACACCCGTAAAGCTCCTTTGCAATACGCGAGACTCATTGACATGCTGGTGGAGCTCGGTAAAGATGATGAGCCGGACACGGTCACGTATGAAAAGACGGGCCTAGATGATGTCTCGGAAGAGGACTTAGGCTTGGAGGAGGACAGAGAACCCCTCAAGCAACATAAGCAGATGTCTGATGAAGATTTTCAAGAGGCGGCGCGGAAAATATTGGAAGAAGGAGTAGGCACGGAGAAGGAGAAGGAGCTTTTAAAAGCCAAATTAGAGGCGAACAAGGAAATTTTTGACCCTCCACATGCAGGTGGTGTCAAGCCTGAAGATTTCACTGCGATTATTTACAAAATACCGGGTGCGGAGCCGTCACCGGCACCACGAAGGGCGAATTTGAGTATACATGAGGCGAAGATAGCGGAGGAGCTAGCAAGACAGCTGCTCAATGAGGATTTTATTGAGATATCAACATCTCCAATAGTCTCACAACCGAGAATAGTGCCGAAGCCAGGAGGAGAATGGCGCCTGACAGTTAACTATGCTCGTGTTAACAAGGTGCTGGAGGAAGAGAGAAATCCTCTCCCGACATTAGAAGAAGGAAGGAGAGTACTGCGGAATGCAAAATTCTATTCGGTCATTGACCTTAAGAATGGCTTCTGGCAGATACCACTGGAGGAAAAGTCCAGATGGCTGACGGCGTTTGTGGTGGGTATGGAGATATACCAATGGAAAGTGCTTCCGATGGGCCTCAAGCAAGCCCCAGGACTTTTCCAGAAGGCGATGCAGAAGATGTTGAGCAGTCAGTACGATGATTCGTCTGACGGAGGCTTTATGAGAAGGCGGGGACAGAAGGCGGGAGAATATGCATTGCTACATCGATGACATTATCGTATACTCTAACACAATGGAGGAGCATATCGATCATTTGTCCGATATATTCAGGCGCATCGGAGCTTTTGGCCTGAAGTGCAATCTAAAGAAGTGTCAACTTGCCAAGACGAGTGTGACATACTTAGGGTACGAGATCTCCCATAATCGAGTCTCGATATCCAAAAAGAAGAGGGAGGAGATTATGAATCGACCGATACCAAAGAACCGCACTGAATTGCACTCATTCCTTGCGATGACGCAATACTATAGCCAGTTTATACCCGATTGGGGTGCAACACGGGCTAAGTTGGAGAAAATGATAGATTTTGGAGACTTTGAGAAGTGGGGCGACGAGGCTTTGCAAGCGTTTCATGCGCTCAAAGATCTTATTTACAAAGACCCGAAAGATGGTGGACTGGTGTTAACGATGCCTGACTTTACGAAACAATTCGTAGTCGATACAGACGCATCTAAGTTTGCGATTGGGGCTGTATTACAACAAGAGGATGAGGAGAAGAAATTACGCCCAATCATGTTTATTAGTAGGAAGTTGTGTGCGGCGGAGAGAAACTATTGCACAAGGCAAAGGGAGGCGTTAGCGGTGGTGTGGGCCCTCAAGAGGCTCAGAGAGTATTTGTGGGAGGACCTCAATTTACTGTCAGAACTGATCATCATAACCTGTTATGGTTGATGAATCATGAACAGACTGGACGGCTGGCGCGGTGGCAAGCGTTCTTGTCTTGTTTCGATTTTACAATGGTCCATCTACCGGGAAGCGAAATGTGGTCGCTGATAGCCTCTCTGGGCTAGAGTTTAACTCAGAAGTATCGGCGTTGGTGTCCACGGTGGAGATGGAAGACTTGTCCACTGACAAGGTGTATGAGGTCAGCCACGTTGAGGCGATGGAGATGGCGAGTGGAGTCCGATATGACCGCACAGGTCTACGGTACAGTCCACAAAGGCCCAGATCACGGGATATGTTGTGAGCTACATACCCAGGAGGACGCTGAGTGGTCCTATGAGGTATATGAGAATGCGAAGGCGAACATAAGAGAGGAAGAGGAGACGCAGGATGTTTATGCGGAGCCTCCTCAAGAGCGGAGAAGTGACCTAGACGATGACCCGGAAAGAATCGGGATACGGCTAGAAGATGGTACTATCCACATAGCCTCGCCTACCGCATGGAGGCAACAACAGGCTCAAGATCCGGAGTTTAAGGAACTCATACAGTTATATCAGAACCCGGATGAGCTGAAAATGACGAAAGCGATCAAAGATCAGATGAAGGAGATGGGATGGAGAGATGGTCGACTGTGGTACAAGGGCCTTCACGGTCGCTATGCGTCACAGCCGGACAAATGGACCCTTTGGGTACCGGAGAGTCTGAGACGATTTATATTTGTCGCAGCCCACAATTGCCCACTTTTGTTATATTTGTCGCATCCGGGTCGACAACGAACTCACATGTTCGTAGCGAGGCGATTCTGGTGGAAGAAGATGAAGGAGGAGATAGATCAGGCGGTGGATGCATACATCCAGTGCAAGATAAACAAAACACCGCTGAAGGCAAATTTCGGCCTGATTGGCGAATTTCCTCTTCATGCGGGGATGTTTGAGTTTATACACATTGATCATGTGGGACCTTTCCACGGACACTGACCCAAACGCGGGCAACGTTGAGATTGTCCATGAGCGATGGAAGGAAGGCGATGCGATAGCAACCATCGCATGGGTGAAAGATGCTTTCTATCTGATGAGACCAGCGGAACAACATGTCGCTGATGACACTCTCTCAGACTTATACTTGATGTCGTGGCGGTCCCACGACAGATGCGTGTCACACGGACACTCAAAATATCATCAGCCGCAAAAATAGTACAACCGATACTCCAGTTTTGGAGAAGTATGGACCCGGTTGAGGATCCAAAGGCAAGACATTATCTGCCAGTATATAAAGACGCAAAAAGTCTCGAGACATGGGATGATACAATTACTCCCAGAGACAAGGATTACACTGCGTGGACCATTCAGACACTGCCAAGAGGAGTGCTTGATGTCCCTTTGAATTATCGTTGGGCGGAATCCCTAATAAGATCTGGGACATTCTCGAACAGTCAAAGTTCGATCTGACTTTTGTTGGTGGTCCTCCACCAGGCAAAGAAATCCGCGCCAGACGACGAAGGCAGTGACAAAGAAATTATTTTTCTTTATGCGTCTCAAACAAACTGGTTGATTGCCCACGGTGTATCATGATTTGATCATGCATCATCAGTTATCAATATGAATATTAAAAAGACTCAGTGATATAACTTGGCATTCGATCGCAACATACGAGTGCGAAAGGTCGATTGATGATGATACTACACCGTATACGGGGATCGCTAGTGTATTGAGCGATGGTGTTCCCGGGTATGACCCTTTCCAAGTCCTGGGATGATGTTCTCGAAAATGAAATGTTTTCTGAAACTTTCATTAAATTATTTTTTACGATAGATTATATACTGTCGTACCTGAGCACGGTCAATCTCTACTTGTGTCGGTATATCGCAGGGTCGGGTACATACACCTCGACTTCGGATATAGCTATTAGGACTGGCCCCCTAATACTATATCATAGGATATCCGCCTTATACAAGTGTATGTCATTAAAAAAGACAATGTACTTACGATCTCCCTGTGAATAATAATGATAATAATAATAATAATAAAACAGAATCGAAGGATGGTTACAAATACCTCCTCACGGCTATTGACAGAGCCACCAACTATGTGTTGATCATCCCTGTCAAAGACGTTACCGGCAAGACGACGGCCGAGGCGCTGATCGATAGGATCATCTCACAGATCGGAGTACCAAGAAAGATATGTTCTGATCGAGGCTCGGACTTTAATAACGAGGTCATCGACAAACTATCTAAGTATTACGGGATGAAATGGCAATATGTTACTGCCTATAACCCGCGAGCAAATGGTAAAATCGAGCGGGTACACAGACCCCTCAAAGCCTCGCTAAAGATGTATTGCACGAAGAAGGAGAATCAAAGAGCATGGGTCGAGGCAGCACCATCATTTGCGTTTGCGATGAACTGTCTACCCTCTACGGTGTTAAAAGGCTCGAAGAGCTCAATCTCGCCATATCAGCTAGTATATGGGCGTGAGCCTGATATCCCGACTTCGCTCCTTCACCCAAAAGACACTTGGGCGGATGCGGATGAGTTGTTTGGGATGAGACTTAGAGTGAAGATGGAGGCGGAGCAAATAGTCAGGGCGCATAGAGAGGCGGAGCGCCGAAAGACGGATGCTGAAGGGGTGCGACAAGCGCACTTGGATCAGATCAAATTCCAGGTCGGGGATATTGTACTATTGTACCATCCTCAGGTCCCGAAGGGAGTCAGCTCTAAGCTGTTCACTCACTGGAAAGGACCTTATCAAATCATGGAACAGACTGGACCTCTGTACTACAAGATCAGGGGTAGAGGGAAGGTGAAATTGTGAATGTAAGAAGGCTGATTAAGTAACATTGATCCCTTCTTACTGGAAGATGAATCCGTTGAGGCGTTAAAATGGATGAAAGATGATTTCAAAGAGGTACCGCCCATCCACAAGGAGGCTGGCATAGATCAAGAAGATGCTTATCGGGCACCGATAGCAGAGAAGGAGGAGAGTGAAGTTGACAGTAAGGAGAAGACTGACCGCATAAGCGCGGTGGGGACTCAGTCTAAGTCTCCACGGGAGCACAGCGGAAAGAACGAGAAGATCACAGAGGCGCAGCTAAGGAGAGCGCGAAATGATCTTATCAACGACCAACCGAGGAAGGCGATGAGGTCGATGGGATCAAAGGACGTCCACCAGGAGGAGGAGGGAATAATAATGATAATGATAAGAAGAAGAAGGAGATCAAAGGGGGAATCGTACTACAGCACCACGTTGCTTGTATTTTTATTAATAGTACGTTTTTTCTTGACATACTGCTGAGAGAAAAAAAAGGAAAAAAAAAGAAAAAAAAGAGAGATTGAGGGGAAGGAGTTCAAAAATCTACAAGAATGGCTGGAGAATCCGCTTTGACGTGCCGTATGAGATATATTTATCGTCTTTTAGCGTCTATCCGTGGGTCGATGCGCTGTGTGGCATGACTCCATAGCGCATACTATTTGCAGAAAGAAATCAGAAGGTGTATGACGAAAATGCTATTTCCGTCATAAAATCGGGAGGGGGTACTGTAGGCATCACCCCCCTGATAGCCGGTAAAAGTACCTTTTCCTGGTGACAGGTGCACCAGCTTGTTTTTCAGTATTATTTGTCTGGATTGGACCTGATGCCATTTTATTCCTGGTCTGTTGCAGTTTTCCTTTTTGGCTTCACTGAGCTAATATAACGAGACATCATTCTCATCTTTTGAGGACTGTGTTTGGTTGTATTACCGACTTTTTACGAGCTATCGTTGGGGGCATTACATTGTTAATTCTGTTTTACTCCTCCCCTTTTTCCAAGGAAGATACAGAGAAGAACAGAGAACGTTCTCATTAAAGGCTATATCGTCGCACATTCAAGTGGATTCAATTTTCAGTAGAATGTTATTGAAAATATTATTATTCTTTGATATTTTTTTTAAGTTTAATTTATGAAAAAAGTTCTATTTATAAAAAACATTTCTGTATAAAAAGTTCAAGCTATAAAAAAGTTCAAGTTATAAAAAACTTGCAAGCTTTTTTTATAACTTTAACTTTTTTTATACCTTTAACTTTTTAATAATTTTTTTTTTTTTTAGAATTACAACACAATAAAATACAATACAATACAATACACTTAAATACAATATGTATAATATTGTACAATACAATACAATACAATATTGTACAATACAATATGTACAATACAATACAACATTGTATTGTACAATATTGTACATACAATACAATATTGTACAATATTGTATTGTACATACAATACAATACAATACAATCAGTCTATTGTATTACAATATTGTATTAATACAATCAAACTGTCCCATGACTTTTTATTACAATAAATACACAATATTATATGAAACGAACTTGATAATCTGCAGTATACTTGCTGTGTCCTACAGTAGATATTTTATTTAGAAAAGGGCGCAAAGGGACAGCCCAATTATATACTTGGCAGGACATACGTAATGGCTCTAACGACACACATTACATATGCAGGCCCATACTGACTATACTGTTAATTATATTAATAATTCTAACACTCCCCCTGGATCAAAGTAAATTATTAAATTAACTGTATGTCCCAATACATCTATTCTGTGAAAATTAGTGATAAAAACACATACTTAAAACATAATAATATTACTCGCTCTTACCCTCACTCTCTCCAAGAGGTTATGTCGATGGTGGCTACCGGCTTGCTAGAGCAAGTATGCATAAACTAGATTACATACAGGGCAGCTGCCCCTAGTCAAGCTAGGCCTGGTCGACGAGAAGATGATTAGGTTCTACGCACCCCCTATCCTTTGTTGAGTAACATTATGTATGTAACGCAAGTACGATATAGTCATAATACACATATAATATTGATATATATCTGATTGCGTAAGTGACCATAATATATAAAAATAAAACATATGATAATATATTCATCTGTACTGATCTATCAAAATGTATAACCAACTTGAACTATATCTTACTTATCTATCCGATAGTATGAATTTATAAATTTGACAGCGCTTCCCGTAGACGGGTATAAAAAGAACATAAAATAATATAATATATATATCAACAAAGACATGATATCTGTAATTATCGGCCTGTCTAGTACATCCGGCTGGTCTGACGTACTTCCGTGTTGTTCCACATTCCCGTGTGGCACGTTCACCTACCAGCCGGACTCCATGTCGGCTTCTTTTAGATTTTTATGTATATAAGTGTATAGAGATAGAAACTGAAGCGAAGCATACAGAAGTTGGAACGAAACGAACGAAAGGGATGCGATCATCGTGGTATTTCAAGCTGAGAAAACGGACAAATTCATCACGCTTTAACAATTTAAAATACTAATGTCTCAAGGGATTCAGTAGTATTTCAGATTATGAAACCGGGTGAAGTCGTCACGGTTTGATAACCTCAAATACTAATGTCTGGAATGAGCAATGGACTCCGGCGCCGGTCATTCGCCACCGGGCCCCGTCTGCACTCATCTATTCACACACCTGTGCAACTTATGTGTAATATGCGAGAAAATTATTGTATTGCATACCCCGGGAATATAAAATGAAGTCCAAGATGATTAGCCTTACTAATACAGGAATTGATCGAATTTTATCCTGAATTTAGCGCAATTTTCCCTACTAAGCACAACGGAGATTTTTCCAGCCAGGTAATTGAACTTGTCTACCGTAAAATGTATTTTGGTGAACACATCTGCCATATTTTCCTCCGTAGTGACCCGGAATAGTTTGAGCTTTCCTTCTCTCACGAGTTGCGCTAGAAGGTGGTATCGGACCTCTATGTGCTTGGTCCTAGCTTCCCCTAATCCTCTCTCCGACAATAATATCGTTCCTTCGCTATCATCGAAGAGAGGAGTAGGACCTTCAAGATTTATTCCGATATCCCGTAAAGTTTGTTGTAATGCAAGAATTTCTCTGACCGCCTCATCTGCTGACACACTCTCGGACTCTAATCTAGATTGGGCTATCACTGATTGCAGTTTAGAGAACCACGAAATTAGTGTCCCGTTGAATAAGTAAATATATCCGGATCTTGATTTACGTGAGTTCTTATCCCCCGCAAAATCCGAATCTACAAATCCGACTATCGGTTGTTCCGCAATAATTCTGTCTACATTAGCGAGAACTGGCACGCTGAACATATCCATTCCGGGTATTGCGGGTTTTCCAATGATATCATCGATTGCGTTGGCCGCTGCGCAAGATTCCAGATTAGGTTTCCAAGATTCCGGAGTTTTAGGAACAGATAAATTAGTTTCTAGCAACTTCCGTAAATTTCGATCTCCTCTTCTGAAAAATAATGCTCGCGGGGTCAGAAGCCACAAGAACATTCTGTGCACCATAGCATAAGACACCCCCGGGTTAGGGACTTGGGACTTAGCTGCTATGCTTAAAGGGATATGAGGAGTGGCCGGGTGTGAACAGCCAAAAAGATAAGCATCCCTATCAAGCATCTAAAATCATAACGTAATAGGCGATGGTCCTTCTTCAGGGGAGCGGGGTTATCAGAAGTGAATCGTGTTTTAGCCGGTATCTCCTTCGTGTAACCCAACTCCTCCAAAATCAACAACTCATACTTACGTTGATGCAGAGTAATCCCCTTTTCAGACTGGATGATCTGAATGTTTTTGAATTCGGTGGCTTTGCCTAGGACCTTGCACCGGAATCCTCTCTTTTCAAACAACTTCACCATCTTGGTGTGCTTTTCTTGTGACGCAGCGTGACAGCCATCATCGACGTGAAAAGACACCAATTGGGTAGTTTGGGGGCTACTCCCATGCTTTACGAAAGAGGCTCTGTCTAACGTGAGAGGCTTGAATTTGTGTTCGGTAATGAGCTCCCCGGACAGTACGTCGTACCAAAGACAGCCTGCCTCCGGATGGCCGTATAGGGCCTTCTTCAAAAGCCAGACATAGTCCGCAGTCTGAAATTCGGCCGGCGGTTCGACATATATGTCGTATGGGAGGTTCGCATGCAGATAGGCGGTCGTGAAATCTATCAGCCATAAATCTATTCCGAAAAAAGGCTGCATAGGCTACCATGAGTAAAATGGTCCTGTGCTGGGCTGTGGGAGAGTAAGTCTTTCTGGGATTGTACTGAGCGTAAGCTTTCAGGATGTCTCCTAGTAGGGTTATCCGGGCTTTGTGGAATTCATCCGCAGTACCTTGTTGTTTTACCGTATCTATCCATTTTATAATTTTATAGGAATGATTGGTGTGCCCGACATTTTCGCTTCGCTCACTTTTCGCCAAACAAATGTTTTTAGTTCTTTGAGCTGTTAGAATTCCTTTTGTCTAGCTTGCTTACGGTCTTTTGGTTTCTGTGGGAATTCCGGGAATTTCTCACTTACGAGACAATACTCCGCCCGATTTTCCTCCCGGGCACATACCGCGACATGAGCTCTCGCCCTCTTCCCCGTGATAATGTTTTCATTCGAAATTTCCGCCTGTTGGTGTGATCTCCATCCCGGTTTATGTGCCGTTCTCTGCTCCTCTACCCTCTCCCTCTCCCTCTCGGCAAACGCAAATTCTGAGGTGACCTCAATACTGGGATCGTTAGTATTGAGATCCGAATCAGAGTTTTTGTTGGTCGACAAGGGTACCCGGTGATGGTGCAGTTGCGGCTTTTTGCTCACGCGGTCCGAGCTTCTGACTGTTGTGGGGCTTTGGCATATTTGACGATTTCTGTGTCTAATATTTTGTCCGTGACGCCGTCGTCAAACAAGACGCTATGCGCGGGAAAGCGTTTAGATTTACGAGTAACGGGAGCAGACGGGGCTGTTGCTGTCCCCCATCGTATCGCCGTCTCCCATTTATCCCCGTAAGTCAATCCAGCCCACTGCTCCCCAAAAGGCCTTGCCGGGATTTCCACATACGTTCCGGACAACCTTATCTTTCTTTGGGCTTACGCCCCCTTCTTGCTTTCTTTATCTCCCCCTGCTCGTCACTCGGCTGAGCAACTTTGGGACTCGGATGCTCTAGGGGGGGCGGGCTCGTGTTCACGAACACCGGTCCCTCTTCTGCCTCGCTATCCTCGTCAGTTTGCGGAGTGTGGGGTGACTCCTCAGGGGGGGATCCCATAGTGAGGGTCGGAGCGGAAGGGAGATTTCCTACCGGGGGACCTTCTCCCCCTGCCGGAATCTCTCCTCCCGGGTCCTCCCCTGAAACGATTCCTTGATCTTCTGGGGTCGTTTGTTGCGATAGGGGAGGGGTGGGGGGCTGTTGCCAATTAACAGAGAACATCTCACCCTCAACATCATCTCTTTCGAGAGATTTAAATGCCCCCCTCTTCCCAAGTCTCCAAACGTCAAAGATAACATCACTGACATTACCGAATATTTTCCTCGCAACCGGATCATATACGCGATAATGCCCGTTGTTTCATTCATACCAGAGAAATAAAACTTTCCTCCCCCTCTCACCTTTTCCCCTCATTGCGTCTACTTTCATATACGCCAAACATCCAATGGGGCGCAAATGACGCAAAAGGGATTTTCTCTTATTAACAATTTCGTAAGGAGACTTCCCCTTAAAAGGGCCGTGGGCAAGAGGTAAGAGGTTGCCAAAATAAGTGGAAACTTTCTCCGTCTCAGTCCACATGGACTCAGGAAGATCGGCGTCGCTGAGAACTGCCCTTGCGGGTCCGCCGCACGTCTGGTGGGCTCGTTCTATTTTAGCAACCGCCTGTTTCTCCCCCGTCGGAGCCTCAAGAAGGACCGGTTGATTTACATCAATCCAAGTCTGAAACTCCTTGTACTTACCATATTCCTGGTCACAAGTCAAGAATTTCACTTTCCTTCCTGTATGCAGTTCGAAGAATGCAACGGCCTTAAGGAAGCATGTGAAAAACTCATTCTTATGTCTCAGATAATAGTCTAACTCAAACCCAGATGCAAGACATTTGACGGTGAATTTGTATTTCTTCCCATCCCACGATAATGTATTCCACCAACCCTGGGTATCCATTGTTATGTGGACCCCAGGGTGGCGTTCTACCGCATGGTGGTTGTCTTTGAAATGGGGCACTCTCTTTATCTTATTCTTTAAGCACCACTCGCATCTCATTACTCATTCCCTCCACTCTCTCCCCACTATCTTTACTCCCATAGTTAGCCATTCGCTCCATGGCTTTTACCCCTCTGTGCTTACATATACGATGAAACACATTGGCATGTATGTTTTCATGATAGTGAGGACGAACAACAGGACATAAAGCTTTACTACCTAGCCCTTTATCTCTCTTACTCTCAGCCCTCTCATCTTTCTCGTGATCTATCTCAGTAGAATAGGGTACGTATGTATTAGGTACGTCACATCGCCAACCACAAATGCACGGTGACAACAAACAGTATACGTCATGGTATGTAGGTGGGTTGGTTTTCTGAGAAAGATAAGAGGTGGGTTGTCAAGCTTGTCCCCCCGGGTCCGACGTGACACTGTCGTCATCGTCGAGCTCGGGAGTCTCACTTGTGGTGGGGGGCGTAGTAGTAGAGGTACTTGTGGGCTCATACCACTCGTTAGGATTGAGAGGTGGGGTGCCCAGGGCATCAAACACCGTCAAGTGGTTTGGGAGTGCTCTCCCTCTAGCCACGATTTGGTCTTCCGTAATAAGAATAGGCTTCCTGAGCACTATCACTTGATTGTTTTGGTGTATGACAGCAAAACCCTTACGAATCCATGCCAAAGTAGCCACCAACCCGTACTTTAGGTGCGGGTTGTAGGTGGTGTGGGCATCAAGGACATTGACTTCTTCCCCATGAGCTCCCGGCAGATTCATTAAAACCTTTCCTTTGTACTCGGTTCTAATGCTTCCTTTCGCTATGCGGAACTTCTGTGGAGCTCTCTTAAGGCTAACAAACGTAGACCTATCTGGGGACTGTGTTTCGCTTGCACCACTATCGTCTACCCACACTATATTGCTACTGTCAGTTCTGTGGTCAGTTATTGTCCATCAACATGATAGAGCATCCAGAGTGTGGTTGTTCGGGGAATGAAGTGGTGGTGTCTGTGTCTGATGGCGTGTATGGTTCGTCTTCTTCTGGAGGTGTCACTCCACCCAACACATCCTCGAGATCCTCTACCTCCCTTACCATGTACGGGAAAGTGGCTTAGATGCGTGAGATAAAAGTGGCACGGGGGTGTTGTTTGAGGTGGGGGGTTGTCTTCCTCGACACACACACCACTATCATCTTCTCTCAGTCTCCCCATCATCATGATTGCCATGTGGTGAATCCCCAACTCCAAGTGTTGCGATAGTAGGCTTGATAGACAGGTAGATGTTTTAATTTCTTCATGATCACGCCTGTCTTCATCATCTCTGGTATCACTCCCATCGTCTTTTCTTGTGTTTTGATAGTCGTGAGATAGTCAGCTAGCCAGCTACTCACCTCACTAACCTTCTTAGGGTACGAGTGGTATAGTTTTTCCTGGTCCTCTTCAAACCTTATGAGATCAAGACCTCCATAATGTTTTTTGAGGGCG
>WBZZ01003400.1:25000-30000 GCA_019918135.1 Paulinella micropora
CGGAGCGGTATGTTCAATGAAAATACTGGTGGCACCGACGGGAATCGAACTGGCGACAGGGCCCAGATGGTAGAACTTGACCACTGGGCTATCACGGTGTCCAAAATAATAATAATAATAATAATAATAATAATAATAATAACTTACCTAACCTAACACCTTTCCTCACGGCGAAGCTCCCACCATCACTCGTATTGATATTAATATTGAAATTAATATTGATATTAATATTAATATTAATATTAATATTAATATTTATATTAATATTTATATTAATATTTATATTAATATTAATATTTAATATTAACATTAATATTAGTATTAGTATTAACTTAATATAAATATTTAATATTAATGTTGAATATTAATATTAATATTAATATTAAATATTAAATAATCTACACAGACCAGGTGAGGATTTTATTGGGCTAGGATAGTTTAGGTTAGTTTATGTTATGTTAGGTTATGTTATGTTTGGTTAGACTAGGCTAGGTTTACTTATTCAACCTAACGACAAGTACACACACACACACACACACACGCACTCACACACACACACAGATACACACACACACACACACACACACACACATAGCCTCGACCTCTTGTCTTCGTCGCTCCTTCTTTGATCTATCTTCTGTATGAAAGACATTATAATCATCATGATCATTATTATTATTATTATTATTATTATTATTATTATTATTATTATTTTCATCCCGCCTATGTACGCTGAGCATGTAAATACGGTATTGGGCTAGGTTAGATTAGGTTGTCAGCTTCTGAGGCTAGATTACATTAGATGTAGCATGATCTATGTAAGGTACATACACATTTACTTTTCTCAATCGTGCGTGTTGGTTCCTATTCTTCTGCCCTTTTGTTGTTGTTGTTGTTGTTGTTGTTGTACCCTTTCCTTCCACCTTCCACCTTTCTACCTTTCTACCTTCCTCCTACCTTCCCTACCTCATACCTTTATTATATCTTAGCCCTGCAAGTAACCATGGGAGATACGCATCGATTCGACCGTCACTGTGTTTTAGGTTTAGGTTTATAGGGGGGGGGGGGGGGGGCAGCGCGCTCGTAGCAGGCAGCGGGCATACACACACACACCAAGTATATATGATATACATATTTCTACATTCACATACATACATATTTATGTATACGTATACATACACATGCCCATACACATACGCATACACTTATTAGATTACAATAGATGTAGCATGATCTATGTAAGGTACATATACAATATACAAAACTTACATCTTCACTCTTCTCAATCATGTTGTGATCCTCTCATACTGATGGATAATAGAGGTCACACACTATCTATCTATCTATCTATCTATCTATCTATCTATCTATCTATCTATCTATCCATCCATCCATCCATCCATCCATCTATCTATCTATCTATCTATCTATCTATCTATCTATCTCTTAGCCTCCAAGTACCAGTGGGAGATCCGCATCGATTTGATCATCATCTATCTATCTATCTGTCTGTCTATCTATCTATCTATCTATCTATCTATCTATCTATCTATCTTTTTCTTAGCCTTCCAAGTACCAGTGGGAGATCTGCATCGATTTGATCATCATCTATCTATCTATCTTTCTATCTATCTATCTATCTATCTATCTATCTATCTCTCTCTCTATCTATCTCTCTGTCTATCTATCCATCCATCCATCCATCCATCCATCCATCTATCTATCTATCTATCTATCTATCTATCTATCTATCTATCTATCTATCTATCTATCTATCTATGTCTTAGCCCTCCAAGTACCAGTGGGAGTTCCGCATCGATTTGATCATCTATCTATCTATCTATCTATCTATCTATCTATCTATCTATCTATCTATCTATCTATCCATCCATCCATCCATCCATCCATCCATCTATCTATCTATCTAACTATCTATCTATCTATCTATCTATCTATCTATCTATCTATCTATCTCTTAGCCCTCCAAGTACCAGTGGGAGTTCCGCATCGATTTGATCATCTATCTATCTATCTATCTATCTATCTATCTATCTATCTATCTATCTATCTATCTATGTCTTAGCCCTCCAAGTACCAGTGGGAGTTCCGCATCGATTTGATCATCTATCTATCTATCTATCTATCTATCTATCTATCTATCTATCTATCTATCTATCTATCCATCCATCCATCCATCCATCCATCTATCTATCTATCTATCTATCTATCTCTTAGCCCTCCAAGTATCAGTGGGAGATCCGCCTCGATTTGATCATCACTGTCTTTTTCCTCATACTGGTGATGCTGACCATGCTCGGTGTCCTTCTTGTCCCTATGGTAAATTCCTCCTTCTCTATCTATTTCTATCTATCTATCTGTCTATCTACTATCTATCTATCTATCTGTCTATCTATCTATCTATCTATCGACGCACGAGCATACAAGACCAACCGATACAACGAGCTCAAATCTCAAATCGAGGACAACGGATGGACCTGCCACCTTCGACCAATCGAATGCGGGGCTCGCGGCATGGTATCGTTCTCTGTTCATCGATGTTTCCGCGCCTTGGGTTTTTCCCATCCCCAATCCCTTTGCTTCAAGCTATCCTCCTGCGTAGCTCGTTGCTCTTTTGCGATTTATCGCTCCTGTGCAGTCCAAAATTGGACTAATCTTCCCCTAGTCCGTATTGGTGACTGCATTCCATCATAGCCGTCCAGTGTTGCATAGCCCGGGCTAGGTCCCTGCGGGGGTTTAGGCCTCATACAATGTCATCATTGTAGCTTGCGCAAGCTTACGGTGCTCAAAACACTTGGACTAACGGCTTCCTTTTCTTTCTCTTCTTCCTTATCCTCCCACTCTCCATTCCTAGATTGCCTTTTTCTTCAACGTCCTTCCTCTTCTTTTTCCAGAACACAGTCTACCAGTGATTCCCATCCCGGACACATGCACAGTACACAAATTATTGTTTGATGTGAAACTGCGTTCCTTTGCAAGGACTACATTCCTTTGCGACATCTCATCTATCTATCTGTCTATCTATCTATCTATCTCTGGCCCCGCCTGGTACTAGGAAGCTTTGGTATTGCCTGTCTCAGTCCCTTCCGTGCAAACATCACGGCTTAGCTGGGCATCGGGTTAATACTTTACCCACAGACTTCCTGGTTGACGAAATCAGAAGCTCCTTTTTTCTGACATTAGTCGATATTTCATCAGTTGATCTTATCACTTACTCTACGGAATGAACCAAGGCCACTTGAGGTGTCACTGACCCTCTCTTGGGCTTGATTTTTTGAAATGGGTGCCATCTGTCGACAGACAGAGAATTAGGGGATGGTGTGGGTGTGCTGGGCCCGTGGTGGGGTGCCTTATGTGTGCCTAGCCATACGCCTATAAGTCATATGCCGAAATAGCGACGGGAAGCACAATCCTGTTCCCTCAGGGTGCCCTTTCTCGCTTGTTGAGCCCGGAATAAAACCCACAGTGCTCTGTCGGTTTATACTAGACTGTCGAACAGTCTCGAAACTCCATCTGCTTACTGGGCCCTCTGTAATGGAGGTGGGAGCTCGTTCTGCAAGGGGCGCTTTATGGAACGAGCCCTGGCCCCGCCTGGTACTAGGAAGCTTTGGTATTGCCTGTATCAGTCCCTTCCGTGCAAACATCACGGCTTAGCGGGCATCGGGTTAATACTTTACCCACAGACTTCCTGGTTGACGAAATCAGAAGCTCCTTTTTTCTGACATTAGTCGATATTTCATCTATCTATATCTATCTATCTATCTATCTATCTATCTGTCTGTCTATTTATATCTATCTTTATCTATCTATCTATCTATCTATCTATCTATCTATCTATCTATCTCAGTGTCCTTCTTGTCCCAATGGTTAAATCCTCCTTCTCTTTCTATCTCTATCTCTATCTATATCTACCTATCGATCTATCTATCTCTCTCTCTGCCCCCCCCCCCCCCAAAAAAAGACAGCAAGAACAACAACAACAACAAAAACAAAAGCAAAAGATGTTTCTTCGCAAAATTGTCTTTTGTGTGGGTGTGTTGTTTTTGTTGTTGTTGTTGTTCTTGTTGTTCTTGCTGTTGTTGTTGTTGTTGTTGTTGTTGTTTTTGTTTTCTTGGCGTATTCATTCTCAGGCGGATTCTGACAGTTTGGGCAAGGACACGATCCTCATTGCCTGTGTCGGTTATTTCTCTCTCTCTCTCTCTCTCTCTCTCTCTCTCTCTCTCTCTCTCTCTCTCTCTCTCATCAAATATAACACTGTTGCCATATAGGAGTGGGAGGAATGTTTGTAGCGTCCATGCTGACATCTCAATGCCTCACTATTGCCAATTATGTCCCTCTATTGTCTCACTATTGCCATTTAGGAGTGAGAGGAATGTCCTTCAAGTGCTCCACTATTGCCATTATACCCTCCATTTCCTATTGCCATTACCCCTCTCGATTGCCCCCACTATTGCCATTATGCCCCTCCGTTTCCTATTGCTATTAGATCCCTCGATTGCCCCACTATTGCCATTATGCCCCTCGATTTCCTATTGCCATTATCCCTCTCGATTGCCCCACTATTGCAATTACGCCCCTTTATTGCCTGACTGTTTCCATTTAGGCGTGGGAGGAATGTTTATGGCGTCCATGCTAATTTCCTGCTCGTTCTCACGGTCACTTTTCTTTTCTTCTTTATCTTCTTTTGCTTGAGAGAGAGAGAGAGAGAGAGAGAGAGAGAGAGAGAGAGAGAGAGAGAGAGAGAGGCATACACACACAAACACAGAGAGAGAGAGAGAGACAGAGAGACAGAGACAGACAGAGAGAGAGAGAGAGAGAGAGAGAGAGAGAGAGAGAGAGAGAGAGAGAGAGAGAGAGAGAGAGAGAGAGAGAAGCCTCTTGCGCAGGTATTGTTGTTTGTGTTTCTACCTGTCGTTTACCTTTCTGCGCCCTCTACTGCCCTTATATTGCCTGTTTTGTCCATCTAGTGCCCCACTACTGCC
>WBZZ01003400.1:55000-62500 GCA_019918135.1 Paulinella micropora
TTGTATGTGTACTCATGTGTTTGTCTGACGTGTGAAATTCGCCAATAAGGCTGCGCGAACAGTGCGCATTGCCAAGTGTGTATATGTATGTATGTATGTGAAATTCGCCAATGGGGCTGCGCGAACAGTGCAAACTGCCAAGTGTGTATATGTATGTATGTATGTATGTATGTATGTATTTATGTATGTATGTATGCATTATGTGTCTGACCTGTGCAATATGCCATAGATACATAAGATAGATA
The DNA here is from genome assembly GCA_019918135.1 of Paulinella micropora. Classification (NCBI taxonomy): domain Eukaryota; phylum Cercozoa; class Imbricatea; order Euglyphida; family Paulinellidae; genus Paulinella; species Paulinella micropora. Next base: position 55,246 of record WBZZ01003400.1, read on the forward strand.
GATAGATAGATAGATAGATAGATAGATAGATAGATAGATAGATAGATAGATAGATAGATAGATGAAATATCGACTAATGTCAGAAAAAAGGAGCTTCTGATTTCGTCAACCAGGAAGTCTGTGGGTAAAGTATTAACCCGATGCCCAGCTAAGCCGTGATGTTTGCACGGAAGGGACTGATACAGGCAATACCAAAGCTTCCTAGTACCAGGCGGGGCCAGGGCTCGTTCCATAAAGCGCCCCTTGCAGAACGAGCTCCCACCTCCATTACAGAGGGCCCAGTAAGCAGATGGAGTTTCGAGACTGTTCGACAGTCTAGTATAAACCGACAGAGCACTGTGGGTTTTATTCCGGGCTCAACAAGCGAGAAAGGGCACCCTGAGGGAACAGGATTGTGCTTCCCGTCGCTATTTCGGCATATGACTTATAGGCGTATGGCTAGGCACACATAAGGCACCCCACCACGGGCCCAGCACACCCACACCATCCCCTAATTCTCTGTCTGTCGACAGATGGCACCCATTTCAAAAAATCAAGCCCAAGAGAGGGTCAGTGACACCTCAAGTGGCCTTGGTTCATTCCGTAGAGTAAGTGATAAGATCAACTGATGAAATATCGACTAATGTCAGAAAAAAGGAGCTTCTGATTTCGTCAACCAGGAAGTCTGTGGGTAAAGTATTAACCCGATGCCCAGCTAAGCCGTGATGTTTGCACGGAAGGGACTGATACAGGCAATACCAAAGCTTCCTAGTACCAGGCGGGGCCAGGGCTCGTTCCATAAAGCAGATAGATAGATAGAAAGATAGATAGATAGATAGATAGATAGATAGATAGATATATAGATAGATACTCGGACTACGCGCACAGTGCAAATTAGCAATCGTATATATGTGTTTATATATTTGTATATTGTTACTATGTCTGAGGGCTGCGCGGACAGTGCAAATAGCCATATATGTATGTGTATATGTATTATGTAATTTGCTACGTATGTGTATATGTATGTGTGTATGTATGATGTATATGTCTGACCTATGATAAATGCCACTCGGGCTGCACGGACAGTGCAAATTGGCAATCGTATGTATATGTCTTTATATTTGTATGTGCATTTTATGTGTATGTCTGACCTGCCACTCGGGCTGCGCGGACTATGCAAACTGGCAATGGGACTGCGCGGGCTACGCGATTTGCCAATGGGGCTACGCGGACTGTGTGAAATGCCGATAAGGCTAGGGGAGGCCCGGCCCGATGCGTTGGAGCTTTGAGGGGAGGCTTGTGGATCTGCCGGGGAATCTTCCTCTTCGGGACTGGAAGGAGGTCTCGCGCCCTACGCACGTTCATGTATATACTATGTTATGTACTGTATGCAATCTATGTGTGTAGACTGGAGGCAGGTCGCGCGCCCTAGGAAAGTCATGCAGGTTGTGTAATCTAATTATCTAAGTAAGTAAGTAAGTAAGTAAGTAAGTAAGTAAGTAAGTAAGTAAGTAAGTAAGTAAGTAAGTAAGTAAGTAAGTAAGTAAGTGAGTAAGTGAGTAAGTAAGTGAGCAAGCAAGTAAGTAAGTAAGTAGGTAAGAAAGTAAGTAAGTAAGTAAGTAAGTGAGTGAGCAAGCAAGTAAGTAAGTAAGTAAGTAAGTAAGTAAGTAATCAAGTAAGTAATATAAGCTTACCGGTTGCGCCAAGGCCAGTTCTCGTTGTATCAGCTTATTTAAGCCTAGGGAGAGTTTTTTGCTGAGTTTGCGCAGCGTGCGTTTCCAGCGGCGACGGTCCAGAGCGATCTGGCCCAGGAACGGCTCTGAGTCGGGGACAGATGCCTGTAGAGGCAATAGGTGGGGCAAGAAATAGGGCAATCAAGGCAATAAGTGGGGCTAAGAAGGCAGTAGGTGGGGTAATTAAGGCAATAGATGGGCAATCCAGGCAATGGGTAGGGCAATGAAGGGAATAGGAATGGGGAACCTGTAGCGCGGCCTCGTAGAGCAGACAGCCGACTCCCCACACGTCCACCGGACTGCCAGGCTTTCCCGGCACAGGTGCGCGCCGACGTCGCAGTCTAGATATGTAACATGATATATATGTGATATGGTATAAACTTGAGCGTATGATATATCATACACGTATTCGTCCAGTTGCGAGTCTGACAGACCCTCACTATCCATCCACGTATATATGTATGTGTGTGTATGTATATCTATTGTATACATGAGAAGTTCCTTGTTCTTAACCACAATGAGCAATGACTTCAAACGTTTCGTTCTCAGCTGGTTCTGATCTTTGCGGCTTGTGTAGTGGCTCATTTGAAAGCTCTCAAGAGCTTTCTAATGAGCCATAAAAACAGGTTGTAGATGCAAATATTGACTGAGATCGAAGCGCTTGAAGTCATTGTTCGTTGTGCTTAAGAAATAGGAACTTCTCATATGCAAACTAAGATACCTGTTCTGAGGCCACTCAGAAGTGAGAGGTGTAGTGTCACTCTCAGACTCTTCATCCTCTTCCGAAGACTCCACCAGGCGAGAGTATTCCTGCATGATGTATTCATTTGATTGACTGATCGATTGATTGATTGATCGATTGATTGATTGGTTGGTTGGTTGGTTGGTTGGTTGATTGATTGATTGATAGATAGATAGATAGATAGATAGATAGATAGATAGATAGATAGATAGATAGATAGATAGATAGATTGGTTGGTTGGTTGGTTGGTTGGTTGGTTGATTGTGATTGATTGATTGATTGATTGATTGATTGATTGATTGATTGATCTATCTTCATTTATGTTTATTCTTTCTTGTCATAGTGTCGCTCTCAGACTCTTCATCCTCTTCCGAAGACTCCACCAGACGAGAGTATTCCTGCATGATGTCAATCAATTGATTGATTGATTGATTGATTGATTGATTGATTGATTGATTGATTGATGGATTGATTGATCGATTGATTCACTTGATTGATTGATTGATTGATGGATTGATTGATTGATTGATCGATTGACTTGATTGATTGATTGATTGATCGATTGACTGATTCATTTATTCATAGCTTCACTTATGTTTATTCTTTCTTGTCGTAATGTCGCTCTCACGCTCTTCCTCTTCTTCCGACGAATCCACCAGACGTGTTCCTATTGTGCTGAGTTATGTTAATTGTATTATATTGTATTGTATTGTATTGTATTGTATTGTATCGTATCGTATTGTATTGTAGTGTACTTTACTGTAGTGCCTTGTCTTGTATTGTCTTGTATTGTCTTGTATTGTCTTGTCTTGTCTTGTCTTGTCTTGTCTTGTCTTGTATTATTTTGCATTGTATTGAATTGTATTGTATTGATTTGCATTGTATTGCACTGTATTGTACTGTACTGCATTGAATTGTATTGTATTGTATTGTATTGTATTGTATTGTCTTGTCTTGTTCTGTACTGTACTGTATTGTATTGTGCTGTATTGTCTTGTATTGTATTGTATTGTATTGTATTGTACTGCATCTTGTCGTGTCTTGCCTTGTCTTGTCTTGTCTTGTCTTGTCTTGTCTAGTATTGCTGATCACCTGACGGAAGATTTCGGGCGCCTGAAAGCAGGGCGTTCCTCCCACCGTGCTAATGAAAGAGGAGGAGGCAAGGGAGAAGAATATTAGACAAAAGATATGGTGTCCATAGAGATATAGATACAGATCCAGACATAGATAGAGATATAGATGCTTATATAATGAAGGAGACTAGCTGTGAGGGAGAAGAATACCTCGATCTCTATCTCAATCTCTATCTATCTCTATCTCTACCTCTACCTCTACCTCTATCTCTACCTCTATCTCTATCTCTATATCTCTGTCTCTATCTCTATCTCTACAAGTAAGACATGTATAAATGTAGATATATAAATATACTTATAGATAGAGATAGAGATGGAGAGATATAAATAAAGTTAGAGATAACGTCGCTGACCTAATGAAGGTAGAGGCTGGTTGTTGTTGTGAGGGAGAAGAAGGTGCGCCGGCTAAGCGAGAAATATGACCCACATGCAGCTTGACTGCCAGGCCGAAGTCCCCCACCTTCACCACCATGTCCTTACCCAGGTTCACCACGAACATGTTGTCCAGTTTTACATCCGCGTGCACAATCCCTTGAGCGTGCGTGTAGGCAAGTCCGGCGATGACTTGTCCCAAAGCGCGTAGCAGGAGAGTGAAGGTCATGGCTTTGTCCGACACGATATCGAAAAGGCTGCCAGACTCGCAGAGCTCCATTACGATGCAGACGAAGTCGGTGCCAGACGCATTGCGGTGGATAAACGCATCCTGTATTTAGATTTATTGGTGTAGATGTAGAAATAGATATGGATATACCTTGTACGACACCACGTTGGGGTGCTTCAGCCGAACCAGGTGGATTGCTTCATCCATCGCGTCTTGTATATCGTTGATGTTGTGCTGCGTGTCTACTTCGATGATCTTGATGACTGCCTATGAGTACAATAATAGACTTAGCAAGATTTCGGCCGTAACTCCCGTGAAAATTTGGCGGACATTATGTATTATTCTGCAGACAAACTTATACCTTCTCGCTCTTGGTGCCGCGATAGGAGCGCTGCCGACACATGTACACATCGCCATACCCACCCTCGCCAATCCGATCCAGTACTTCCACGAACCCTTTGCAGAGCCGACACTGACAAGGAACTTTCTTTCGCCACACCAGCAGACGTTGCAGAGCCAAGCACAAAGAGAGGATCGTCGAGGCTGCAGCGATACACAAGATGCCAACAAAACCCACCGTGGACCACTGCCCAGGGAAAATCATACTGAGCACTCGGTCGGGCACTGAATTGGACGTTAGGAATGCAGTACGACCTGGTAAGCATGCTTTGGTCAAGGCGGTGATGGCTCGTGCAACAAGATCGGAGTACTCGTCGTCGCTCAAGTATGCACAACTCTGCATGGAGGACAGTTCTATTGACTTAACAGGCCGAGATGGAGGCAGCTCGCTGTGGTGTTCGATCTTCTGCTGCTCGACTTTCTGCTCGGCTTTCGGTTCTCGAGAGGGCAGAAGTTGCCGACGTAACGAGTCTGACAGGCGATCTGACTCCGCCTTCTCACAACCTGTGTCTGCTGTCCAGAGGTGCTGCTTCAGAGAAGCAGGAGCAGTTGCAGTGAAGCGTGCGTCGACTAGACTCACGATCTCGAACAGGCACTGCTCATGTTCGCTGTCCTCAACTTCGGCATGGTCAGCATCAAACGCGATGTTGATCACTTCAGCGAGTTGCTGTCGGAGGGCAGGACTGAGGGTGAAATATCGCGGGGGAGGGGTTTTAGCGGGATCTGCTGCTGCTTGTGAAGCCCATAATAAACATAAAACAGCTCCACGAATGTCACGAACTGTGGTCGAAGGGTAAGAAACAACACACACCATCTCTTTTGAGTTGTCCGGTGGCACCGTGGACCAAAAGGTAGTGGAAGTCACCGGGAAATCGTCACACATCATTCCAACCAACGGCACAGCCAACAGATTGTTTGTGAAACCTGAAACACCATTACTTATTAAATACTCTGTTCACGTCCACCAGCTGTGCAGACAAGCAACAACGCACGAACACGGTGCTATTGTTACATGTCAGATATTGTGTGTGTCTTGTATGGGCATAGACGTGCACACGTCCATACTTGGTACATACATGCATACACACCACGTGGTACATCCTATTGTTGTGCAATATTGAAAAGGTAGTTTCATGTCAAGACTTTTGGGTCGTGCTTCCTCGGTCGTACGCGCCGATTCCGTTTCAAAGGTGTCGAACTTTGCCTCCCTTCTTTTCTTTGCAACAATTTTTCGAGCAAGGTTGTTGTGATTGCGTGTGGCTAAAGTGTTGGGTGGGAATTCGGGTTATTCAACACGTGTAGCGATTTTATCACAAGGCTTTAGTTCGAAATCCATGGTGCGTTTAGCCTTGGTGAGTACTTTAGTGCAGCCAAAGAACGTCTGAGGGTTTGCCCTTGGCTTTGTAACCTTTTTGTTTCAAACATATTTCTTAATGACAATTAGCAGAAAGCCTAGAATATGTCCACACTTGATTAGGTACCAGCTGCCTGTTGGTGTCCCCAGCTTGAGACTGGAATACATGAACAAACTTGATTACTTGTCTGCTCTTGTCCTCACCTTTAGCGGCTTTTCTCGTCCCTTGACTTTGAGTCGGTCCATGTCAAAGCACAAATTCCTGCACAAGGACGTACAATGGTCCGCTTGCGCCTACATACATACATGCATACATACATTAACATAGCATAACATAACATAGCATAACATAACATAAACATAACATAACATAACAAACATAACATAACATACCATACCATACCATACCTACCATACCATACCATACCATACCATACCATACCATACATACCATACCATACCATACCATACCATACCACACCACACCATACCATACCATACCATAGCATACATCCATCCATACATACATACATACGTACGTACGTACGTACTGTACGTACGTACGTACTGTACGTACGTACTGTACGTACGTACTGTTCGTACTTACGTATGTTACATACAGACAGACAGACAGACAGAAAAACACAGACAGACATACATACATACATACATACATACATACATACACACATACAAACATACATACATACGCCGTATACTGTACGTACGTACATACGTACATACATACATACAGAGAGACAGACAGACAAGCACAGACAGACAGACAGACAGACATACATACATACATACAAATAAACAAACATACAAACATACATACATACACCATACATACATACATACATACATGCATACAATACATACATACATACATACATACATACATACATACACACACATACATACATACATACATACATACACACACACACACACAAACACACACACACAAACACACACACAAACACACACACAAACACACACACACACACACACACTCACACACACACACACACACACACGCACACACACACACACACATACATACATCCATACATACATACATACATACATTACATACCTTACATACATACATACATACATGCATAATACATGCATATACATGCGTGCATGCATGCATGCATACATACATACATACATACATACATATACATACATACATACATACATACATACATGCATGCATACATAGACACTACATACATACGCACACATACATACATACATACAGACATACATTCATACATACATACATACACATATCGGCATATTGGC
>WBZZ01003400.1:85000-92500 GCA_019918135.1 Paulinella micropora
TAAATTTTCGCGAAATGTTACCGTTAAATTTGAAAATTTGAATTTTTGTCACAAAAATGAAAAACTGTCACAAAAATGAAAATCTGACACAAAAATGAAAAACTAATTTTTGTTGTTGTCTTGAATGTCAACAGCAATAATACTAAGTTATCCCTACGACTCGCACTTCAAGTATTATACTAATACAACTTGCAATTTCATGACTTCGATAAAACAGCAGATCTCCCACGTTGCATGATTCAGTTCATATTTCAATAAAAAGAAGTACAATATCTCATCAATAATAGTTACACTGTCCCGAGCAGTTTGTTATAAAACTTGAATCAGAGTGCTTCAGTTCCAATCAGTTCAAGTTACTTGAAGTTGACACAGCCCCAGAGTCCGTACATCCTGAATTTCATTCAAATAACTTGATTATGTGTTAATAATTTGAATGCATAAAAGGCCAACGATTACCAGCCTTTTCAGTAAGTTGCCAATTTGTCAACGAATTTACCGTTATTTACTGCCGGACCGCCGGATAGTGACAATTACATATTACCTTTCCTTCAGGCAACTTAGGCTGCCTCAGCCCATGCCTTTTGTCTTCCCTTCAAAAAAAAATAAGTTCGAGTCAAGTTCCTTGTCACCTGACAATGCTCGATAAATTCTCAATAGAAAGTCCGAGTCACTATCTGGCTGGCAATTTCGTACTACTACTTGAAGTAGGCTGAGTTCTCGTATTCAATTGAGCGTGTCACTGATCATTACTACTACTGATGAATATTAATATAAATATTCAACACACATGTTGGAGTGGCCCAGTATAGAATTGGAGTCCCATCTCTTTTTTTGAAGGACTCGAAGTTTTCAAGTTGATGACTATATTTTTTTTCAAGTTGCGAAAAAAGATCTATTAATAAATTCTCGCTTTGTCTCTTCTCCATAGACTGGCAGGTCACTCAAATACAGTCAAGAACTAGTTTGGGTGGCCTCGGAGAAACCCCCCACCCCAGATGATACTAGAAAAGACAAAATTCTATAAACTTCAACAATTCAACGAATTACACATTGGTAGGACAATTACGTTTTACTTTTAGTGATTACTTTGTGACTGGTAAGTAATTTATACGTATAGTTCTAGTCAATAATTGTAACGGACGTAACGGTCCATATTGGCATTCAGAATCGGACAATAACCATTGTGTAATAATTACAGTCGTGCGGACTTTATTTCAGTTTCATTATTACCTTTGAGTTTGTCAGTTCTGCTATATACGTGCGGATTAAAAATGTCGATTTGTATCGTGGCTTCTAACGGAGTCTCTCAGCAAACCGGCGTCTAAGGTATTAGGTCCGTAAGTGACCGGGTATTACCTAATCAACGGTTATGAGCCGCTGGGGAAACGAATTTCGGCACCATGCGATCAGCATGAGACAATTGATGTCTCACACTCCGGTGTTTAGCGGAAATAAAAAGGATTTACAGAGTTGTTATTACCAGATAGAGGAGTATGCCTACGGGATAAGCACAACACTCGGGGATATGTTTCATGATGCTTTCAAAGACCATAAAGCGGCAAGAACAAAGTATGGTTATGATAGGGCGATCAGAAAGAAGAAAAGACAGAAGACAAGAACCAACAAGGATGTGTATTTGCTGAGGAAGAAAAGATACAGAGAAGAAATGCAGTACCTGCATCGCTGCAGGATGTTCCAACTTCTCGTAACAACAGCATTCTCGGAATCCAAGGTGGTTCAATTTATGCGGAGTAAAAACGTTCATTGCCCGTTTGAGAAAGTCGGCATTGTCAAAGCGAAATACGGTTATCTAAGTGGTGCGGCGAGATACATAGAGAAAGCATTTAAAGAGATGAGACCGAGACCGACAGAGGATATGGATGAGTTCTAACACAACATATACTGCAGAAGAACTGGCTAGAAGCTCTGAGAGGGAAGCCATTTGAGCCAGAGGAAGCAGTAAATGGGTTGTTAGAGAAGCTAGCAGAGCATGAGGCCTATGGGCCCGCTTACCTCAACGATCATTATAGATTAGCAGCAGCGAGCAGGCCAACACCTGATGATATGGTAGAGTCGGCAAAAGAAAATTACGTGTTGTGGGGAGCGAAGCAGAAGAGACTGAGAAAGGAACGTAGGAAGGAGAAAGAGAGGAAGAGAGAGGGTAAGGGAGCGAATCTACTGTTTGGAGAGAGAGAGGGAGGAGAGAAGGGAGAAAAGAGAGAGAAGAACAAGAAATGGACTAAGAACGGGAAGGGCAAGGGCAACAAGAATGGTAGTGATAGTTCAGAGCAGGAGTGGTGGCTGACAGCGACATGCTATAACTGCTACCAGACTGGACACACAAAGCGTTTTTGCCCCAAACAGAAGTCAAGCCCCAAACGAACTAGTCCAAAGTAAGCTCACTCTAACTCCACAAAAGGAAAGCAAAGAGACAAGAGTGGCAAGTTTAAAAAGAAAGGAGCCAAAGGAGTCACTCTTATGAGGGGAAAAGTAGGAGAGGAGGGTGAAGAGGAAGAAGAAGACAAGTCTGAAGGGGAAGACAGCTCAGAAGAAGAAGAGTATGGGCTAGTCATGATGGAGGGTGCAGAAGAAGCAATGGAGGGAAACATAGAAAGTGGGGAAAGCATTATTGCTCGTGAAGCAGAACAAGAGGGCGAGGAGGATAGTGAGCCCCCAAAGGAGCAAAGTGACAACAAACCCTTAGATCAACCCGCAAGAGCCCGTGGGGGGGGGGGGGGGGGGGGGGGGGAGCTGTCGAGTGCTCCATTGGCTCGAAACACACTCCGAGACAGACCCCACAACCCTCCACCTCGCACTCTCACTAGTGCTCAACACCCCGACACCTCTACAACAACCACTCCTGCCCTCACAACTTCATGAGACACACAACGTGTGCAACCCTCACCATTGCAACCAAAACCCTCGAAAGTGAAAGAGAAAGAGAAACGGAAAAGTGAGAAACCGACACCCACACCCCCTCAGAACTCAAGACGATCAAAGAACGAAACACCACGTCCCACTACACTCCTAAGAGCCACACCACAGGCCCACTAACCACTCGTTGTACTGGGCTGAACTGGAAGGGAGAACAGTGTGGAGTTAAGTTTGGACAGGGGGGAGTTGGGGCAAGGCGGGTGAGGCAGCAAAGAGGCTAGTGTATGCAGACTTATGCGGTTATCATGCCCGTCAAGACCCACTATTCCCTGACATTGACCTAGCACAAGACCCTTCACGTCGCCCACGCCCTTCCCGTGATTATCCGTCAGAGAGTGAGATGATAAGCATACTGAGAGAGAGGGAGGGAAAGGGGGCGAGTGCACAGCAAATCTCGCAAAAAGATACGGCAAAACCCGTGAAGAAAAACTTGCTAAGTCCCGCAAATATCGGAGAAAAGGACAAGGAAAGTGTCGAAAAACCCGGTAAGAAAGGAGTTAGTACAAATTCACGGAATGATGCTGTTTTGCCAGGAAATGAGGCAAGGACCGGCGGGACTAGAGCTGGAAAAGAGATGGCATTGGATGAGGCTGATGAGCGTGTAGGAGGGACAAGTGAGGGCAAGTCTTGGCCACCATCGCTACAAGGTCCGTCTCCTTTGGATAGAGTAGGAGACAGTGTAGAGTCACAGACAGAGCAGATAAGCGAGACACACACACACGAAACACCTGTGGGGAAGAGCAGTAAAAGAGGGACAGAACACGGAAAGGTAATAAGCTTTGAAGACTTTAAGAGGATAAGTGAACAGCTGAACAACCTGTGTGTTTTGGATGATGAAACGGGAGATGTTGTGATGATGACAAAGAAGGAAGGAGAGAGAGTAGCAGAGGCAGATGGACTGTTGACAGATGTGTTTTGGGCTGTGAACGAAGTATTTCTGAAGCATGCAGCAGGCACACCACAAATCACGAGAGAGACAGTCATAGAGAAGCGAGCAGCAAGAACCACTCAGAGTACAAAAGCTAAGGAAAGAGCTAAGTGGGAGTGTGAGTTCAGACACAGTGAAGGACATCCAAGACCTGAGAAGACGGAAATAGCTAGGTTGCTATATGTGTTAACGAAGGGAGCAGAAAAGATAGCAGTGAAAGAGGGTTTGTGTTACGACCCGGACGGCAAAGAGAACGAGTTTTACACAGAGCTGTTAGGAATAATAGACTATGGAATACTCGACTTAGCTAAGAACCACGACAATCAATTTGCTCTTTTCATCGTACGATCGATGCCCCACCTTATGAAAATTTGGCATGAGGTAGAAGCGAGAGGGGTTACACTGAACGCACTTTTGCGGAAGTTACACTCAGGAGATGCATACAAGTTCTTCAGTCCAGAACAGGCAGCAGCGAGAAAGAGGGAGTTTGATAGGAAGAGACGGGAGATAGACGGACACTCAGACATGGAGGAGGATGATGAGGAGTTTGACCCAGAGAACCTAGAACACTCCAGAACCTCCGAGGAGATGAGGTCAGAAATTCCCATAAGCTTTAAATCGCATTGCGAGGCATGAGAAGAGCTTGATTGGATGTACGAGGAGAGATTTGAGAAGAGAAGAAAGAACAAAGCCCAAGGGAAAGGGAGTGAGGAGGAGGATGAAGAGGAAGATCACAATCTCATGGTAGACGATAGCGAAACAGTAGGACGCAAGAAAAAGATGATAGTTCAAGACAGCGGATCGTCCAGGGATATAGCATGTACACCGCACATCTTACACAACGTCCGAGAGATTGAACCCGTTAGCTTAGTCACCGGAAATGGAGAGAGTGTGGTGCGAAACATGGGGGAAGCGAGGTTGACAAGAATAAATGGATCAGGAAAGCCAGTTTTGGTAAAGAAAGATATGTTGTTGGACAACAGGGTGCCAGTCAACATTATGTCTACTGGAAACATGGACCACAACCACCACAGATCTATCATTCACCAGAATGGGCAACTACTAATCCTAGAGCACCCCATAAGAATTAAAGAGAGTGACGTGATCGTGAGGGGGAGCATGCTCTATCGCTGGGACAATGAGAAAGACAAGCCCCTCAACATAAATGAGCGTTACAACCCCAAAGTGAAAGAGAAGAAGAATAAGACGGGGTAAGCGGGGCGGGAATCCCCAAAGAGAGAGAAAGTGAGAGCAAGCAAGCGAGAGTGAGTGAGAACGAGGAAGCTAGAGGCAGCGTTTTTACGCTATGTATCCTGAGAAAGGTAAGAAGGGTAAGCCCGTTGACATTTATGTCATACATCAGTGTCACGTAGTAGTGGGCATAAAGCTTTACCAAAGACCTATGTATTAGGCAAGGCCATGGGTAGAAAATTAACAGGAAGCGAGGATAGTGTTAGATTTTGTGAAGCCTGTATGATGGGAAAAGCTAAAGTGTTACCCAGATTTAAGGTTAATAGAATTAGGAGAGCGAGTTACCTTTGTGAGATTTTGCACATAAATACTTCCGGACCATGGGCGGTAATGTCAATTCACGGTAAGTACTATAAATTTTGCGTTACAGACGATTACTCGGTGTACATCAAACATTATTATCTACGATACAAGAACGAGTTTGTAGATTGCTTGAAGCAAGCGGTAGCATGGTTTGAGAGGCAGACAGGGAAGAAAGTCAGACAGATCACTTGTGACAACGAGTTCGATGTCCCAAAACTGAGATTATAGAGTGGTGGAAACCTCTACAATTCATTTGGAAGACTGGTGCTCCAGGTGATAAAGATGGCAATCCCATAGCTGAGAAGGTCAACGACATCACAGCAGGACCAGCCCGGGCCATGCGATATGAGGCTAATTTACCACCCCAATTTTGGGCGGAAATGGAACACACAGCCACAACTTTGCACAACATTCTACCAGCCACGACAGGGCCTAGGAAGGGAACCTCACCTTTTGAGCAATGTCTGGGCTACAAGCCAGCTATCCGACAACTTAAACCTATATGATGTTTAGGTGTAATGTACATAGGAAAGCAGGTAGGCAAAGGCAACTATGGGGGAAGGCGTGTAATGTTACTTGGATACGATGTATTTAAGGAACTAAACCGAGTTTGGGATGGTCGAAAAATCATCACAAATGTGCGTAATGTACGCTTTAACCACAATGTAGATGGCAAGGATGCTCACCCACCCAGAGAAGTTAGATGGGACGACGAGGAATCTGAGGGGGAGAGTAATGACACCGTCCAGCTAGAACAGCCGTTAGACGAGCCCGAACATAAAGATGAGGGGGAGTTAGACAAACATGAGGAGTTACAGGAAGAAAAAGACATTCACCGTCCTGATTCCGGTCTCCCATCAAAGTCGAAGGTAGAACTAGCTGACAACAAGGATGATGGGGTAACACCCGTCACATCGTTAGAGGCGCAAAGCCCCGAAGCAGACCACCCTAGTAGGTACGTAGAGGGAGACGCGCCCACAAAGGGCCTCACTTGGGAGCAAAGTGACAAGATCACATCAGCTAACATAGTGAGAGGGAAACGAGAAGCAAAGGTTAGGACACCAGTTACACAACCACCTCCAGAAGAGAAGGCAGCAGTAAAAGCAGCTACCTTGACAGGAGAGAGAGTTAGTGTGCCGGGAGTAGCTTTCGGAGAAAAATGGGCAAAGGAAGAATATGGAGACAACTGGCGATCAGTTAAGAGAGAAGGAAAAGTCTTAGAACCATGCGAGAAGAGAGAGAGACGTAAAGTCCGTAAGATGCCTAAGCCCAGTCACTTCGTAGTCTTTGACGATGGTCAGGTAGAAAAGATGTTAGATAGCGAACTTAAAAAGTATCCGATAGATAGAATCAGACCCGTCGGAGAACTAGAGCATCCCGAGATGTCCGCAGAAAGTATCGTGGAGGATCAAACCACTGCGTTACTCTACCTGACGTTGAAGGTACCAAAGGCAATCGTAGACGAGGGATTAACTGCGAAAGAGTTGAAAGCAGGAATGGATAAAGAGATTGAAGCTCTAAAGTCTTTTAACACTTACACGTGGGTAAGCCCTAAGGAAGCGAAAGAAAAAGGAGTAAAAGTAGTGAGACTAACATGGGTACATAAAGTCAAACTAGACGAAAGGGGACGTAAGTTCATTAAGTCGAGGTTAGCTTTGAGGGTAGATATGCTAGAGCCAGGAGTTAGCTATAACCCAGATCAATTATTTGTGCCCTGTGCCGCGCATCGCTCATTACTCTTTTTGTCTAAGCTTGCAGCATGGCATGGACATAAGCTATACGGTATAGACTTCAAAAATACTTATCTAAATGCACGAATGCATGATCCTGTTTATGCTTATGCACCCGATGGGATAGACAGTGAAGAGCATAAAGGCATGATATGGAGAATAGATGGAGCTCTGTATGGCGCGCCGCAAGCTGGTAGGAGATGGTATGAAATCTTAGCCCCTAAGTTAGAGGAATTAGGATTCAGGTTACTAGACTCAGATTTATGTATGTTTGTTGAAAAGGATAAGCCGATAAGAGATGCTATCATTGGTATTTTCCATGTAGATAATCTTATTTTCTCAGCTCCTAACGAA
>WBZZ01003400.1:110000-112500 GCA_019918135.1 Paulinella micropora
GTACACACACACACACACATACATACATAAATACAATCACATCGTTTACTGCCGCTACCTCCCACTACGATATATACACACACGCATGCATACATACACACATATATACATACATACATACATACGCTACCTCCCACCACGCTGGTGATGGTTATGGCTGGTCTCCGGTGGCAGGTCTGTATCCATCGACGAGGTTTTTGGGGTGAGGAGTGGCATGTCGGCCATATCCGCGGTTTTTTCGGACGTATCGAGCTCCTACATACAGTTAGGCAGAAAGATAGACAACCTTCTGTCTGGGAGTGTCTGGGACATCCTTTTTTCTGTCTGTCTGTCTATCTGTCTATGTACATGCATGTTATGTGTATACAAACCTTTTGTGTGAGTGTGTTTGGGAGGGAGAAGAGAAGTCGGCCTATACATACATGCAAATACAAACATTCATACATAACATATCATAACATAACATAACATAACACGACATAACATAACGTAACACATCATAACACAACATAACGCAACATAACATAACATTTCATACATAACCATAGCATAACATAACATAACATAACATAACATAACATAACACAACATAACAAACATAACACATCATAACACAACATAACACAACATAACATAACATTTCATACATAACCATAACATAACATAACATAACATAACACAACATAGCACAACATAACATAACATTTCATACATAACCATAACATAACATAACATAACCATAACATAACACAACATAACATAACATAACATAACATAACATAACACAACATAACATAACATAGCATAACGTAACATAACATAACATAAACATAACACAACATAGCACAACATAACACAACATTTCATACATAACAACACACATACCGTCACGTCTCTGGGTAGGCATCGGCGAGTTGTACAGCACAGGGGCAACACCAACTTCTTTCTTCACCCCAGGCTGTTTCACCTATGACGATTTATGTTTATTTATTATGTCATGTCGTGTCATGTTGTGTCATATCATGTCATGCCATGTTATGTTATGTCATTTCATGTCATGTCTATGTTATGTGATGTTATGTCATGTTATGTCATGTTAAATATGTTATGTTATGTTATGTATGTCATGTCATGTCATGTCATGCCATGCAATTTTTATGTCATTTCATGTCATGTCCATGTTATGTTATGTTATGTCATTTCATGTCATGTCCATGTTATGTTATGTTATGTCATGTTATGTCATGTTAAATATGTTATGTTATGTTATTTATGTTATGTTATGTTATGTTATGTTATGTTATGTTAATGCTATGTTATGACATGTTTTGCTATGTTACGTTCTTCACTTCGTTTTACATGATGTTATGTTTATGTTGTTTATGTTTATGTTTATGTTATGCTATGTTATGCTATGTCATGCCATGTTATGGTATGTCATGTTATGTTATGTTATGTCATGTCATGTTATGTTATGTTATGTTATGCTATGTCATGTCATGTTATGTCATGTTATGTTATGTCATGTCATGTTATGCTATGTCATGTTATGTTATGTCATGTCATGTCATGTTATGTTATGTTATGTTATGCTATGTCATGTCATGTTATGTCATGTTATGTTATGTCATGTCATGTTATGCTATGTCATGTTATGTCATGTTATGCTATGTCATGTCATGTGATGTCATGTTATGTTATGTCATGTTATGTTATGTTATGTTATGTTATGTTATGTCATAGTGTGTTATAACGTCTTCTATCATGTTATGATATGTTATTCACTTCTGCTTCTTCGTCTTCTTCTTTTTTTTTTTTTTTTTTTTTTTTTTTTTTCTTCGCTCCTGGCTGTCTTACCTAATGTGTATGTTTATGTTCATGTTTATCTTTATGTTTATGTTTATGCTTGTATTTATGTTATGTTATGTTATGTTATGTAATGTAATGTTATGTTATGTTTCGTTACGTTACGTTATGTTATGCTATGTTATAATTTTATGCTCTGTTATGCTATGTTACGTTATGTTTATGTCATGTCACGCCATCATATGTCATGTTATGCTACAGTATAATAGATAGTATAATAGATGGTATAATAGATAGAATAATAGATAGTATAATAGATAGTATAATGGATAGTATAACGGATAGTATAATAGATAGTATAATAGATGGGATAGTATAATAGATAGTATAATAGATAGTATAATATATTGTCTTACCACACGCAGTTGACTGTTTGCTGACGATGATGCACCAGTGGCCAAGTTGAGTGATGGTATTGTTGTTGTTGTTATTGTTGGTGATGTTGTTGTTGTTGTTGTTGATGATGATGTTGATGATGATGATGATGATGATGATGATGAGGCAGAGTCCATTAGTGTTGTTGTTAACGCAGGCTCTGTGGTTGTTGTTGAAGATGTTGTTTCTGTTTCTGTTGTCGCTGTCGTTGTGGTTGTTGTTGTTGTTGTTGTTGTTGTTGCTGTTGCTGTTGTTTCTG
>WBZZ01003401.1:30000-32500 GCA_019918135.1 Paulinella micropora
CACAAAATCGTCGTTATAGGGGTTTGGTTTCAGGCCGGAGCACTGAGCAGCTGGTCCCTTACATCTCCCCGGGGTATATAGATAGATAGATAGATAGATAGATAGATAGATAGATAGATAGATAGATAGATAGATAGATAGATAGATATATAGATATATAGATAGACAGATAGATAGATATATAGATAGATAGATAGATAGATAGACAGGTAGATAGATAGATAGATAGATAGATAGATAGATAGATAGACATAAAGATAAATAGATAAATAGATAGATAGATAGATAGATAGATAGATAGATATATAGATAGATAGATAGTTAGATAGTTAGATAGATAGATAGTTAGATAGACAGACAGACAGACAGACAGACAGACAGACAGATAGACAGATAGATAGATAGATATATAGACAGATAGACAGATAGATAGATAGATGGATAGATAGATAGATAGATATATAGATAGATAGATACCTGTACTGCGGGAACAACGCTTATCTCCAGACGGCCTATGTACATACATTATCTATTACTATCTATTATCTATTATCTATTATCTATTATCTATATCTATATCTATATCTATATCTATATCTATATCTATATCTATATCTATTTCTATTATCTATTATCTATTATCTATTATCGATATCGATATCTATACATACATTACATACATTACATACATTACATACATACTCACTGCAGATGGTAGGCATTAGGTAAGTATCTGTTTATAATAGTAATACATACATACATTACATACATTACATACATTACATACATTTCTTATATTCTGACGTGTAAGGATTACCACTGATTGTTTATGTATAGTAATACATACACAGATTACATACATACATTACATACATACTCACTGCAGATGGTAGGCATTAGGCAAGTGTCTGTTTATAATAGTAATACATACGTACATTACATACATTACATACATGACATACACTACATACATTTCATATATTCTGACGTGTAAGGATTACCACTGACTGTTTATGTATAGTAATACATACACATATTACATACATACATACATGTACATACATTACATACATTACATACATACTCACTGCAGATGATAGTCATTAGGTAAGTATCTGTTTATAATAGTTATACATACATACATTACATAAATTACATACACTACATACATTTCATATATTCTGACGTGTAAGGATTACCACTGACTGTTTATGTATAGTAATACATACACACATTACATACATACATACATTACATACATTACATACATACTTACTGTAGACGGTAGTCATTAGGTAAGTATCTCTTTATAATAGTAATACATACATACATTACATACATTACATACACTACATACATTACATACATTCTGACGAGTAAGGATTACCACTGATTGTTTATGTATAGTAATACATACACACATTACATACGTACATGTACATACATTACATACATACTCACTGCAGATGGTAGTCATTAGACAAGTATCTGTTTATAATAGTAATACATACACACATTACATACACTACATACATTTCATACATTCTGACGAGTAAGGATTACCACTGACTGCTGATGTGTAGTAATACATACATTACATACATACCTACATGGCATACATTACATACATACTCACTGCAGATGATAGTCATTAGGTAAGTATCTGTTTATAATAGTAGTACATACATACATTACATACATTACATACATTACATACACTACATACATTTCATATATTCTGACGAGTAAGGATTACCACTGACTGTTTATGTATAGTAATGCATACACACATTACATACATTACATACATTACATACATACTCACTGCAGATGATAGTCACTAGGTAAGTATCTGTTTATAATAGTAATACATACATACATTACATACACCACATACACTACATACATTTCATACATTCTGACGAGTAAGGATAACCACCGACTGTTTATGTAGTAATACATACACACATTACATATATACATGGTACATACATTACATACATACTCATTGTAGATGGTAGTCATTAGGCAAGTATCTGTTTATAATAGTAATACATACATACATTACATACATTACATACGCTACATACATTTGTAGATAAGTAGGTAGGTAAGTAGGTGGGTAGGTAGATAGATAGGAAGGTAGTTGGGCAGGTAGGTCGGAAGGTAGGTAGGTAGGTAGGTAGGTAGGTAAAGTAGGTAAGTGGGTAAGTAGGTAGGTAGGTAGGTAGGTGGGTAGGTAGGTGGGTAAGTAGGTAGGTAGATGGGTAGGTAGGTAGGTAGGTAGGAAGGTAAGTAGGTAAGTAGGTAGGTAGGTAGGTAGGTAGGTGGGTGGGTAGGTAGGCAGGTGGGTGGGTAAGTAGGTAGGTAGATAGGTAGGTAGGTAGGTAAGTATGTGGGTGAGTAGGTAGGTATATAGGTAGGTAGGTAGGTAAGTAGGTAAGTAGGTAGGTAGGATAGATAGATAGGTAGGTAGGTAGGTAGATAGATAGATAGGTAA
>WBZZ01003401.1:97500-100000 GCA_019918135.1 Paulinella micropora
AGGGGAGAGATCTAAGCGGTATTTGTATCTATCTATCTATCTATCTATCTATCTATCTATCTATCTATCTATCTATCTATATATCTATCTATCTAGTTGCTTGAAGGGCGAGTCCGTATCGGTGATTGCATTCCGTCATAGCCATCCAGTGTTGCATAGCCCGGGCTAGGTCCCTTCGGGGGTTTAGGCCTCATACAATGTCATCATTGTAGCTTGCGCAAGCTTACGGTGCTCAAAACACTTGGACTAACGGCTTCCTTTTCTTTCTCTTCTTCCTTATCCTCCCCACTCTCCATTCCTAGATTGCCTTTTTTCTTCAACGTCCTTCCTCCTCTTCTTTTTTCCAGAACACAGTCTACCCGTGATTCCCATCCCGGACACATGCACAGTACACAAATTACTGCTTGATGTGAAACTGCGTTCCTTTGCAAGGACTACATTCCTTTGCGACATCTCATCTATCTAGTTGCTTGAAGGGCGAAGGGGAAGAAGAGGAGGAGAGTAAGAGAGAGAGAGAGAGAGAGAGAGAGAGAGAGAGAGAGAGAGAGAGAGAGAGAGAGAGAGAGAGAGAGAGAGAGAGAGAAAGAATGCAAGCGCTACCTCGTGGGTTGGAAAGCTGAAGGGATATGACAGGGATGTGTATGCATGCGCTACCTCGTGGGTTGGATAGTTGAAGAGATATAACTGCGATGTGTATGCATGCGCTACCTCGTGGCTTGGAAAGTTGAAGGGATATGACAGGGATGTGTATGCATGCGCTACCTCGTGGGTTGGATAGTTGTAGAGATATGACTGGGGTGTGTATGCATGTGCTACCTCGTGGGTTGGAAAGCTGAAGGAATATGACAGGGATGTGTATGCATGCGCTACCTCGTGGGTTGGAAAGTTGTAGAGATATAACTGGGATGTGTATGCAGGCGCTACCTCGTGGGTTGGAAAGCTGAAGGGATATGACAGGGATGTGTATGCAAGCGCTACCTCGTGGGTTGGATAGTTGTAGAGATATGACTGGGGTGTGTATGCATGTGCTACATCGTGGGTGGAAAGCTGAAGGGATATGACAGGGATGTGTATGCATGCGCTACCTCGTGGGTTGGAAAGTTGAAGGTATATATAACTGGGATGTGTATGCAAGCGCTACCTCGTGGGTTGGAAAGCTGAAGAGATATAACTGGGATGTGTATGCAAGCGCTACCTCGTGGGTTGGAAAGTTGGAGGGATATAACTGGGAAGTGTATGCAAGCGCTACCTCGTGGGTTGGAAAGTTGAAGGGATATAACTTCGATGTGTATGCAAGCGCTACCTCGTGGGTTGGAAAGTTGAAGAGATATAACTGGGACGTGTATGCAGGCGCTCGTCTCAGGTTCCGGAGCAAGCAAATCTAAAAGCGCCTGTGTGCATGTATGTCTGCATGTATGTATGTATGTATGTATGTACGTATGTATGTATGTATGTATGTATGTGCGTGCGTACGTACGTACGTATGTTTATATGTATGTAACTTATGTATGTACGTATGTATGTATGTATGTCTGTAACTTTTGTATATATGTATGTATATGTGTATGTATGTATGTATGTATGTATGTATGTATGTATGTATGTATGTATGTATGTATGTATGTATGTATGCAAGTATGTATGTATGTATGTATATAACTTACGTATATATGTATGTATGTATGTAGCTAACTTATGTATGTATGTGTGTGTATGTATGTATGTATGTATGTATGTATATATGTACCTGCAACGCTTTTGGGTTTTCCAGGCCTGTGCGGTAATAAGATCGTTCAGAGTTACTCTCGACCTCTCCTATATACACACATTTTTTACAACAACAACCAAAAAAAAAAAAATAGCGAAAAAAATTTAACGTAATTACGTTATAATTTGCAGCCGTGCGAAACGTACAGTGCAGAGGCACGTGTGATCAACATACATCGAATGCATAGATATATGCGTACACACATACATACATGCATACATACATACATGCATGTATAACGCGGTGTATACTAGTCCGAACATCGCCTATATACATACATACATACGTACATTCATACATACATACATACATTCATACATACATACATACCTACGTACCTACATACATACCTACATACATACATACATACATACATTTACATACATTACATACATTACATAAATTACATACATACATACATACATACATCGTCTGTATACACACATACATCGAATGCATAGATACATGCATGCATACATACATACATACATACATACATAGCGCGATGCGTACTACTCTCTCCCTCGCCTATATACACACATACATTGATACATATATAAATGCCTACATACATACATACATACATACATACATACATACATACATACATACAAAGCGCGGTGCATACTACTCTCTCCCTCGCCTATATACACACATACATCAATATATAGATAAATTCATACATACATGCATACATACATACATACATACATACGTACATACGTACATACA
>WBZZ01003401.1:117500-120000 GCA_019918135.1 Paulinella micropora
GGAATGTGAATCTTCAAGGACTGGATGAAACCTCTGTCCAGACACAACGCACAGATCAAAACAAGAATTTAGGGGGGGGGGGGGGGGGGAACAAAAACAAAAAACAATAATAATAATAATAGTAATAATAATAATCATAATAATAATCATAATAATAATAATCATAATAATAATCATAATAATAATAATAATAATAATAATAATAATAATAATAATAATAATAATAATAATAATAATAATGATAATAATAATAATAATGATAATAATAGTAGTAGCAATAATAGTAATACCAATACTACTACTACTACTAATAATAATAATACTAATGATAATAATAATAATAATAATAATAATAATAATAATAATAATAATAATAATAATAATAATAATAATAATAATAATAAATAAAATAAAAATTTATTAAAAAAAAAAAAAAAAAAAAAAAAAAAAAAAAAAAAAACGAAACGAAACGAAACGAAGGGAAAAACGAATTGTCGTTGTTGTTGACCTGGTGAAGTGGAAAGCAGCCGGCGCGCCCAGCTCGCGTTGGATCACGTCAAGACGCAAGTCAAGGTTGTTGAGCTCAACGTCCCCACCCCACAGGGACAGGTTCAACTTGGTTTCGATGTTGCGGATGTACTTGTTGGCATACTGACGGAGCAAGTCAGATCAAACCAAGCCATACAAAGAAATTAGAACAGAACAGAAAGAACGAAACAGCAAAGAAACAAATTTCAAGATAAAATTGAAAAGAGAGGGGGGGGGGGGGAAGTCGATATAGACAGCAGGCAAGCTCGAACAAGGGCATGCAAAAGGACACTGCAGATCCTCTGTATGGACTGATGGGATAGATGAGAATGAAGGTAGGTATATATCTATTTGTCAACCTGTAAGATAAGCTGCTTAAGATAGGAGCTCATAGCTGCCGACGTGACATGTTGGACGAAGACAGCTTGCTCTGTCGAGATGCACTGAGAGGTATCTCTTCCCCCTCCACCTATCAAGGCATAAAGTGAGAAGTTCCTAGTTCTTACGTACAATCAGCAATGAATTTAGATGCTGTATTTGCTGCCAACTTTGACAGTTGTGGCTTTCCCGTAGCTCGTTTGAAAGCTCTGAACAGGAGAATTATGATGAGCTGCATCACAGGTTGTTGTGTCAAGTACGGTCCGACGAAGCGCTTGAATTGACTCATGAGCGTACACCAGAACCAGGCACCCCTCATATAAATGCAGGGAGGTAACAGGCAGGTAGGTAAACAGGCAGCCAGGTAAACAGGCAGCCAGGTAAACAGGCAGGTAGACAGGTAGGTAGGCAGACAGGTAGGTAGATAGGCAGGTAGACAGGTAGGTAGGTAGGCAGGTGGGCAGATAGTAGTCTGATAGTCAGATTGGTGTCTTTCAGTACTTATTTGGGTATATGGGAAATGTTGCTGGGTAGAAGGCAAACAACCTAAACGACGCAAAACTGATAGAATCAAGCAATAGACATGATACGTTATTTGCATCAAACAATAGACATGACACAAATTAACACAGCAGAATAAAGAAGGGATCATTACATTACATTACATTACATTACATTACAATACAATACAATACATTACTATTACATTAGATTACTCGCTAGATCTCTCGCTGATCCTTGTCAGCGAAGTGACGTTATGCAGTTAAATCTGAAAATGATATGCAAAAATGAAAGGCTTTGTTTTCTAACTTTCAATTATATATATATATATATATATATTCATAGGAAAAAATGTAGCTCGTCAATATTTTATTTCAGTTTTCACTGTGTCGAGTTTGCCCATCTTTGTAAGCTGTTTTTGAGTCACTTTTTTTGTATCCCCTCCACCCGAATCAATGCCAATTCTTTCCGAATCAATGCCAAATAAAAGGTTTCTAACGTATCAATACCATATTGTTTCAATCGGCCCGGCCGACACCTTGGAGGTCTTGGTGGTTCTGTCTTCACCTGGGGTTCAATGAGTTGGTTTCATGCAACAAGAACCTCTCCGTTGAGAAGCTCTATATTAAGATCAAACCACTTCACGCCATTCTTCCGTCAATTTTCATCCGTGGTGCAATCCTCATCCCTTTTCTACTCGAATGCTATGTCTACTCTCCCTCTTGTCGTCTTTCTTTTACATCAAATACATGCAAACAAGCATATTGCAAGTACTATTGCATACATGCATAAGCTAACTAAAGATAAATGTAAGCACGTAACATACAACCATGTATTTATTGCAAGACTTTTGTATTATCATGCAAATACATGCACATACAAACACATAATACAGATTGCAAACATTTATGCAAGCACAACTTACAGACAGACTGACAGACTGACAGACAGACAGACAGACAGACAGACAGACAGACAGACTCACATATTACATACATACATACACATACATACAATACAAAGATAAATACATACATACATACAAGTCATACATACATACATACATACATACATAATGTATATATATACATAC
>WBZZ01003401.1:157500-160540 GCA_019918135.1 Paulinella micropora
CGTCAAACGCGTGCCTTGAAAAAAAGGGGGAAAATAAATTGGAAAAACGAAAAAAAAATACTGCGGTTAACTAACAACTTTTAAGAATAGTCAGTGATGATTTAATAATAGGTGTTCACCAGAAAAAGACAAGCCTTGAAAAAGATTTGCCGGAAAAAGAACGTGAAGAGATGGATCGAAGGTAGATGATAAAGAGAAGACATAACGAGGGATAAGTCGTAAGTTTGAATAAAATAGTAAAAATAATAACATGAATATTAAAGGCCAGACCGTCGGAAATCTATAAATAAGTTTTTACCGGATAATTCGGGGGGTGATGTCCACAGTACCCCCTCCCAGTTTTTTATGGCGGAACTTCGTTTCCGACATAATATTGCTGTTGACATTCAAGACAACAACAAAAATTAGTTTTTAATTTTTGTGTCAGATTTTCATTTTTGTGACAGTTTTTCATTTTTGTGACAAAAATTCAAATTTTCAAATTTAACGGTAACATTTCGCGAAAATTTACGATATTTTGCGGACGAATATAGCCGTTAATTTGAAAATTTCAAATTTTCACCCAAAATCAAAATTCCAACAAAACTGAAATTCCAACCAAAACAGAAAAATCAATTTTTTTTGTTGTCTTGAATGTCAACAGCAATACGCTTTGAACTGATTTCTTTTCTGACTAAGATTCGTTTAGAGTTATGTATGAAGATACATCAACCCACGAATTAGCCGTTATAAAACAACAATGATACTTGCCCCGGTAGCAATCGTATATATACTCTAGCACATTCAGTATCTATATTAAAATCTTCCTCTTTCTTCTGTCGATAAGATATTTGTGCAGTATGTCCAAGTATAATGTTTTATGATTGAGTAATAATGTAATGTCGCCATTTCCATATATATGTAATAACCGGTCGTCGGTTTCCATAAATACATTTACTTTTTGTGAAGACATACCCTTGTATAAATCGGTATCATTTAATATAGTGTCAGGTGATCAAGTCTGACGACTATATCCGAAGTTGGGTTGAGTGCGCCCTAACCTTGCGATATGCCGATACAAGTAGAGATCGATGGAATCCGGTGTAGCAGTTCATGTTATTAAAATATATCAGTTCTTGATTAGACTGTAGAGTCTTTAACGAGATCATCATTCTGGTACTAATGCGGGTCGTATCCAGGAAACACCATCGCTCACTCAAATAGCGATCCCGTAACGGTGCTGTTTCGTGGCCGTCTCGTCTGTCTCTGCCGAAGCAACAGAATAGAATGCTTTTTTTTTTTTCTCTGTTATTCTTATCACTCTATGCAACCTTCTTCTCCTTCTTCCTTTTCTCTGTTGAAATAGTTATGGGGCGTCAGGCCCCACACAGAGATAACGATAGTTTGGTCAAAAGAGCTGTTTTGTAAAAGTCAGTCTGTCGTCGGACAGTGCTTCGATATTTGTCTTGCTCTTGTGTGAGAGATGTGTAATCTCCTCTGGTTTCTGCAGAGAAAATGCAAGGACAATGGTTCAGAACAGAGAGTGGGAGTGCTTTGCTCGTTTTTCCTCTGTCTGTGTGTTTGTCTGATGTTTGTTTCGCACTTGTCCTACTTGGCTTTATGCAAGCAGCAAGAGGGAGTGGAGTAGGTGTGGTCTGGTGTCTTGTAGAAGAGCACAAAGAAGCCAAATGTGCACAAGGGCTAAAGGTTATGCCAGCTTGTGACAAATTGATTGCTTGTTTGTAAGTTTTTTTGTTTGAGGATGAGTAGGAGTGTTGGTTTTCGTCTGATGTCTGTGCGACAGATCAGCGAAAAATAATTTTGTGCTTATCTGATGTCTGTACGACAGATCAGAAAAGAAATCAGCCTTTAGCTATGGACTCCAAATGTACTATCCCCAACGATAGCTCAATGGAAGAGTAAGTCGGTAATATAACCAAACACAGTCCTCAAAAAAAGAGAATGATGTCTCGTTATATATATTAGCTCAGTGACGCAAAGACCAAAAGCCGCCAAAAGATCAGGATCAAATTGGCATTTCAGACGTGTCCGGCCAGACGAAATCTATAAATACGTTTTTTACCGGATAATTCGGGGGGTGATGTCCACAGTACCCCCTCCCAGTTTTTTATGGCGGAACTTCGTTTCCGACATAATACGCTTTGAACTGATTTCTTTTCTGACTAAGATTCGTTTAGAGTTATGTATGAAGATACATCAACCCACGAATTAGCCGTTATAAAACAACAATGATACTTGCCCCGGTAGCAATCGTATATATACTCTAGCACATTCAGTATCTATATTAAAATCTTCCTCTTTCTTCTGTCGATAAGATATTTGTGCAGTATGTCCAAGTATAATGTTTTATGATTGAGTAATAATGTCTTTCTTCTGTCGATAAGATATTTGTGCAGTATGTCCAAGTATAATGTTTTATGATTGAGTAATAATGTAATGTCGCCATTTCCATATATATGTAATAACCGGTCGTCGGTTTCCATAAATACATTTACTTTTTGTGAAGACATACCCTTGTATAAATCGGTATCATTTAATATAGTGTCAGGTGATCAAGTCTGACGACTATATCCGAAGTTGGGTTGAGTGCGCCCTAACCTTGCGATATGCCGATACAAGTAGAGATCGATGGAATCCGGTGTAGCAGTTCATGTTATTAAAATATATCAGTTCTTGATTAGACTGTAGAGTCTTTAACGAGATCATCATTCTGGTACTAATGCGGGTCGTATCCAGGAAACACCATCGCTCACTCAAATAGCGATCCCGTAACGGTGCTGTTTCGTGGCCGTCTCGTCTGTCTCTGCCGAAGCAACAGAATAGAATGCTTTTTTTTTTTTCTCTGTTATTCTTATCACTCTATGCAACCTTCTTCTCCTTCTTCCTTTTCTCTGTTGAAATAGTTATGGGGCGTCAGGCCCCACACAGAGATAACGATAGTTTGGTCAAAAGAGCTGTTTTGTAAAAGTCAGTCTGTCGTCGGACAGTGCTTCGATATTTGTCTTGCTCTTGTGTGAGAGATGTGTAATCTCCTCTGGTT
>WBZZ01003402.1:0-70147 GCA_019918135.1 Paulinella micropora
GAGCAGATAGCTGCGCAGGCCAAAAGCCCAGCAGGAAGATAAGGTAGATAGCTTTATGCAAAAGCTGCGTGACGTGAGCGCCATACTCGCTAAACAATCCTCCAGCTTGAGGTTAGCTGAGAAGCACGTTCAGGCCGCGCGCGAGGCAGGAGAAGGTTTGCTGGGGGAACTACAAGTGTTTTTAAGCCCGGTCGACGATGAAACAGCGGAGAAAACGGGCTGTTGTTTTTAATTAAAAGTTAGGTTTTTTTAACACTCGCTCCTTTTCTGGGAAACCACTCCCGTCAAGAAGACTTTGTCGAGCTTGTAATATATTTGCAAAAAAATCAAAAAGAAAAAATGGAAAAGGAATACTATTCTACCCGCACTACACAGTCGCGCGCAAAAGACGCCGTTGTCGAGTCCCCGTCGTCGACGTTCGGGCTATCGTAGAAGCTCCGGGGGGGCATGTCGCCCGTGTGCTCACGGCGCTTGTGTATGGTGAGTCCGCTAGCTGTCACGAACCTTTTGCGGCATTCATCGCAGGCGTAAGGCTTCTCGTGCGCATGGCGCTTGTGCTGTGTCAGCTTGCTGGCCGTCGTGAACTTTCTGTCGCACCTGTCGCAGTCGTAAGGCCTCTCGCCCCTGTGCGCACGGCGCTTGTGCCTTGTGAGCTCGCCAAGTTCTGCGAACCTTCTATTGCACTGGTCGCAGGCGTAAGGCTTCTCGCCCGTGTGCGCACGGCGCTTGTGCTGTGTCAGATTGCTAGATGTCGTAAACTTGCTGTCGCACCGCAGCCATAAGGCCTCTCGCCCGTATGCACGCGCTTGTGCACGGTGAGATTGCTAGATTGCGCAAACTTGCTGTCGCACTGGTTGCAGGCGTAAGGCTTCTCGCCCGTGTGCACGCGCTTGTGATTGGTGAGCTCGCCAGATCTTGCAAATCTGCTGTCGCACTCGTCACAGGCGTAAGGCTTCTCGCCCGTGTGCGTACGGCGCTTGTGATCCGTGAGCTCACCAGATCCTGCAAACCTACCGTCGCACTCGTCGCAGGCATAGGGCTTCTCGCCCGTGTGCGCGCGGCGCTCGTGCTCTGCGAGATTGCCAGAATTCGCGAACTTTCTGGCGCACCAGTCGCAGGCGTGATGCTTCCCGCCGGGTTGTGAAGCCGCGGCTCCGCTGTCGGGCATTTCCACTCCGGGCCTCCTCTCTACGTAGCTCTCTTCCTTGCCTAGGCATCTCCTCTTACGGGGGCGCAGGGCCGCCCTAGACCCCGCGGCTGGCTGTGCCTCCATGCTGTACAGGGAGGGAGGGGCACCAGGGGTTGTGGATGCGGCCTGCCTTCTTGACCGCATCCTTATCTCTTTTCTCCTTTTCTTTTGTCTTGAGTTGCAGAGGAAAGTCGGGGGAGGGGGGGGGGGTTCCAACAGAGTGAAAAGGGAAGGGAGGGGAGTGCAGGGCGTCCCCCCCCCTCCCCTCTCTCTCTCTCTCTAACAGGGCTTTGGAGCCAAGCTAACCCATCCCCTATCTCTTATCCTGCAAGAGGAGCGCGGACTGGACACCATGGCCTCGCCTTCCCCTGGCGCACTGCAGCCGCAAGAGAACCGGCTCCATTCTCTGTCGTCATCGCCGCTGCAGCGATTGAAGCAAATAGTTTGCAAATATTGCGGCAAAAGAAAACAAAAGTTGTTCGAACCCGTGATGAACTTGGACGATCTGCGCAAGGGACTAAACGCGTGGTGCACCCGGGAGGCGGAAAAAAATAAACAGTATTATTATTATGTAGAATCTGAGCCTGAGGTATTCATAAGAGACTTGATACAGGACAGCAAGCAGTGCATTGTGTTTACGGCTTACAAGAAGAAAATCGACGAGGGAGATGTGCCAAACATGGAAAGCCTGAATTCGACAATCTCAAGAAAGAAAGGGGTGATTGGCTCCTAAAAACGAATTGGATTGGAATTCTTTCCTGGAAGAATTTCTGCTTGAAAAGCAACAACTGATTTTAAAGAATGACTAAGCTTCATTCCGTTTGCAAGTATTAAGACTTTGTCTAGATTTTTATTAATTAAAAAAAAAATCTTTCCTTTCTGGGCTCTCCCGTCCTTTTCCCCTGGCTTTTGCCTTTTTTCTCTCTCGGCTATGTTTGCTCTTGCTCGGCCCAGTGGTTCTCGGCGTTGACGGCCAATTCTTCTTCTGGAGTGAATTCGTTGTGGATGTTAAAGGTCTCGCGTATTTGTTCGGGTGTTTTGCCTTTGATCATTATCGCAACCTTGGCGCACGTCAAGTCGAGCAGAGGCTTGATGTCCATGTAGTTGGCGGCCAGGATTAAGTCAAAGAGAGTCTGCTGATCAACATCGACGAATTGTGCGTCCCATTCGCCGACTACCTCTGCCAAATTAGCGCTCTTGAGCGGCTTTTCGATCTCCGGCGGCTCAGCATCAGCTGCATGATGCTTCAGGAGCGACACCCTGTTCCTTGTTGTAAAGGAGCGACACCCTGTTCCTTGTTGTAAAGTACTTGACATCTGGGCAGAGGAATGATTTGACTCTTCTCTGTCTCCCTCGACCATTGTTTTGATCAGCTGGGACTTTAGGGCCGCTTTCTTGGCCACTGGAAACAACTTTTTGTCTTGGGACTCCAACTTCAAATTTTCGTCGTCCTCTCCTTCGCCGTCCAGCCCCGTGACGGCCAGCTTGTTTTTTTCTTCCTCCTTGGGCGGCGACTGAGACATCGTTATGGAATTCGGTCGGCCGGGCAGGGGTAGGGGGGGGGGAAGAAGAGAGGTGTGTGGGGGAAAGAAAGAAAGGGGTGTGTTTGGAAAAAAAATCGGGGAAATAAAAGCCAAAAAAAATGTGCTAAAAGAAAAGGTGATGGGGAGAGAAGTGGGGAGGGGCGGGGTGCCCCCCCCCCCTCCTGCTTAGGGAGGTTTTTGGGGGGGAAGACGGAGCCTCCCGAGGGGTAGCCCCTCTCCTCTCCCCCCCACCCCCCCCCCCAAAAAAAAGTTTTATCATACGTGTTATAAGAGATTCTAGGCTAGCTACAACTTACTCGCACACACCCACACACTGGCATGTTTCGACGGAAGAAACTCTCCGCAGGGCATTGCGCGATCCATTCTGGGCCTGCAGAAGAAAGCAACCTGGACAAGGAGCTTTTTGGTGCAGGGGATTGGCAAGCGGTGTTCATGAAGAAACCGCCTGTTTATAATAACTTGACGCAGGGGGTTTTTGCAACCCAATCAGCAGCAAATCGGGCAAATGATTTTCTTAACAAGCTGAGTAAAATCATGAAATACGAGCAAATTCCAAGCAGAAAGCCCCATCCGTGGAACCTAGAAGAAAAGGAACCAATATCAGATCTTGGAACAGAATTTGTGAACCTGGCTTACCCACGCCTGATTCCTGAACATAAGGATGGGAAATTGGCTTTTCGCATTGCAACATGCAGTCACAAAAACCTCGCTCAGCTTATCCACCCTTCGGGCGAATGGAACTCTGCAGGCACTGCCGTGCCTACAAATTTTGTAATACTCAAAAAAATGTCAACGTTATACAAAGCAGAGCCTGCAACAGAAGAAATCGACAACGTGTTTTGGGAGGTCCGGGTTCGGTTGTTCTTGTCCAAAGAAATACATGGATTTGTGTCGCCGGTGCTGCGTGCCTTTGTTTCCTACACTGAAGAAAACTATGCTGAAAAAAAGGACCCCATTTTCTACATCTGCCTACCAGTAGCAGACACAGAGTTCTCCTTTTCTGATCTGGATGATGTCTCGAAAGAGGTTTGCGAAATATTTCGACAGAACCTTACCCAAGAAAGAGACGTGTTGAGCAAAGAACATCTGCTTTATCTGGACACGCGCGGGCGCTGCTATGTGTACAACGAGAACATGAACGCAATCCGCTGTGCAGACTGGGACCACACGCGCATGATCATCAAGCCTGTACGTGTCGGTGCTAGAAGATTGGATCCAGCGCATACTTTTTTGAGAGAGCTGCAAAATTCACATAGCAAGAATCCGAGTGTAAGCGAGGTAGTCAAGTTTACCAACGCAATCAGTTTTTACTGTGGCTGGTATTTGGAGGAAGACACCGTCAACCGCCTCTGGTTGCAAGTGGCCACGTCGTTGCAAAAAGAGGTTGTAGACCCAGACTGCCCTGGGGCAAAAAGGAAGCAAGCTCGGATGTGTGCGTTGTGGTGCGCAGACCTCATGCTACAGGGAAGAGACAGCCCCTTTTTAGTTTGGTAAAGTTATCTGCAGTATGGCAAAGCTGAGTGGACCACAGAAAATGCTAGGTGGGTAAAAGAAAATTGTCCAATACTTAACAAACGGGGCTTGTTACACACAAGAATCTGCGAGAATAAGAAGGAATACACGCACACACTCATGCCCTACACAACGAGCGAGGATGTAAGAAGGAATACACGCACACACTCATGCCCCTACACAACGAGCGAGGATGGGGTTAAGATTACAAACCTAAATTTGAATAAGGTAATTGAAAGAATGCAAACAGATGCAGGCATGGATGATGTTGCAAGACATAACGAATTGTGTTATTTGGCACAGGAGATGTGCGGGTTGGTGCTTGAGCATTTGAAGGTTACAATACAGGAAATTTCAGACGAACTTGCAAAGCAAAAGAAGACATAATTGTTTTTTTTAATTATTGAAATTGACAGCAGACGCCGCCCCCGAGGGCCGAAGTTTCGCGTTCGAGCGATATAGGCGCCGGTTGGAGGAGGGGATCCGAGTACAGATCGCCCCAGAGTGCCCGGCGCTTGGCCACCGCCAGCGCAAGGTGCTCATCTAGCTTTTGCTGGAGTTCCTTGTAGGTGCTGCGGACCGCGCTGGTGCAACAATGGTCTGCAAAGGCAGGCCTGGTCTATGATGCCCTGGTACCGCGCAACGGCGGCCGGTGTGTCGGCGTGAGCAATGTCTTGCTTGCAGCCGACCAGCACCAGCTGGCAGTGCTCAGGCAGGATCGACTGTGCCCTGCCGAGCCAGTAGCCGAGCGTGTCGGCCACGCTGGCGGGGCTGCTGCGGTCGTACTAACACACCAGCGCCACGTCGGCGTTCTTCCACAAGTTATGGACGATGTTCGAAAACCTTTCTTGCCCCGCCGTGTCCCAGATACACACCGAGTATTCTTGGCCGTGGATCACCTTTTTACGCAACAGCTTGAAGTCAACGCCCACCGTGGCCGGTCGCTGAGCCCCAGCCGTCGTGCTGACGACGACGGGGCTCTTGTTGTCTGTTAGCTTTTCTAACAGGCAGGTCTTACCCGCGCCGGAGGCCCAAAAAAGCAACCTTGAGCCTGGGCACGACCCCACAGGCTCCGCTCCGAGCTTGCCCGCCCGGCGGAGAGCCGCGCGCGTGGCTGTGCGCGTCTTGTCCTTGGACGGCCAAGCCCCGCCACATTTTGGCCCGCCGGAGGTAGCCCCCCCCTCCCTCCCTCGGCCGGGGAGGTGGGGGGGGGTGGGGCAGGAGAGGGAAGAGAAAGAGAGAAGGGGGAAGGAAGCAAAAAAGGGGGAGGGGAGAGGGAGGGGGAAAGGGGGGGGGGGGGAGTAGTTTTCCAAAAGCAAAGAGAAATATAGTAATGCTCTTAGCGAGGCTTTTGGGTTGGCCTGTTTGTATATGTCGTCAAACATGCACTCACTGCAGAGCGCGTAATTGTCGTCGACGAACGGGGGATGCGAGTGGCGCGTGCGTCCTCCGATCGTGTGTGCGCAGGGCTTGCGGAGAGGCAAAAGCCTTGGAGCAGCCCTGCCTTTGGCAGACAAAGGGCCTGTTGCCGGTGTGCAAATTTATGTGATTCTGCAGCTTCAGCTTTTGTGTACATTAGAAACCGCAAACCTCACAGTGGTACGGCTTGGCATGGACGTTGAGCCGTTCCGGTGAGGACGGGTCTTGCGCCACGGCCTTGTCGCTGCCTGCCGGCACAATCTCTTTGTTGTCACCAGAGAGACTGTAGCCGTCGTCATAGCCAGAGAGCGGTGGGGCCGACGCGGGGGGGCTCAATAGTGGATAAATCCAGGCGGGAGCACGTACGGGTAGATCCGCGGGTGGCTCTGCTTCTAGAGGAGGAAAGTCTTTTAAGAGACTGGAGTCCTGTACGTTAATTTCGCGTAAGTCGTCGCCAAACCAAGGAGACATCGGCAGAGGACTGCCAGGTAGCGCATCTCCGCCGAAAGGAGAGTCTACCTCCTCCTGATCAAGCAGAGACAGCGGGGGCGACCTCGGCGGAGAACCCGACGGGGATAAGAGCACAAAGGGGGGAGGCGACGGTACTCGTACGCGGGGGGAAGCTGCTAGTACTAAGGGCTGCAGCCAATCTTGCTCTTGGTCGTCGTCATCGCCGAAGCCATCGGGTCGTCATCGCCGAAGCCATCGGGTCCGACGAAATAGGTCTGCGTTGGCAAAGGAGAAAGTGCCACAGGTTGCTGCGGAGGGAGTGGTGGCGGGCTTGGTGCCCCGCGTGCGCTGCAGCTGCCTGATCACCCAGAAACAGGCAAAAACGCCCGCCCACAATGCTACTACCGGCGCCGCAAGGGTCGGCGGCAGCTGCTTTTGCCCACAGCTGCGGACATCCGATCCAGCTCATTTGTGGGTGGCGTACCGCCAGGCGGCGTCGCCCAGCGGTAGAGAATGTCCAAGCTTTGCTGGGGGTTCAGCGGCTCTTGCAAGGAATCCTCGTAAAGAGTGCAGCTTTGAGATGACTTCTGCCATAGAGCGTCCTGTGCACCCGCAAAGACAGCCAGCCGCGTTCGATCGGGGGCCACTCACTCGTGCTGTTCCGTTGCTTCCTCGTGCGCCGTACCTCCAACCCCGTGAGGGGGGCTCGAGATTCACAAACGCTTGGATAGCGCTCTCGAGCCAACTCAGCTGCAACTTCTTGTTTTCTGAGTGGACACGCACCAGCCGCGCGATGGCCGCGCGGGCGAAAGGAAATAGTGGACAGGGCTTTCCCAATTTTTTCTCTATTTTTGTAGACAGATACTTTAGCCCGTTGCTAAGCTCTCCCTTTTTGAATTTGCAACGGGCTAAAAGATGATCGGCCGTGCTGCCGCTCGACATACGCAAGCTTTTTTTTTTCCTGTAATTTGGTTTGTAGCTTCTGTGTTTTTAATTAGCATTTTGCTGGCAGAGGCCCGCTCAACAAAAAAAAGGGACAAAAAAAAAGACCCTCCCAAAAAAAGAAGAAAAGCAAGAGGGGAGAAAAGCAGGCGAGGGGGGGGGGCGCGGGGAATGGAAAACCACCCTGCACGAAACCCTCCTCTTCTCCTCCCTCCTTATCCTCTTTGTCTGGGGGTTCAAGCCCAAAAAGAAGCTGGGCCCAAGTAAAGGCCGATCAAGTCCAACACACAAGTTGGCCACCCTAGGCGCGAGGCGGCCCAGGGGGCGAGCTCCTGGCTAAACCAACGCGTTCGCCCATCGTCAAGGTCCTGCCAAAGAATCTGATAGTCTCCTGGGCCCAGGTGCGGCCCCGGACACGGGCCCCTCAGCGCGAAACCCCGGCGCTCCAACACGCAGCGCACGTAGACGTAGGGTTTGGCGCCGAGCTTCAGTTGTGGGTGCCGCTCGGCCAGGTTTTCCAGCGCACGGTCATCGCGCGCGTCAGTGGCACACGAAGCCACGTTCCAATCAGCATCTACAAGGACCGCTGGCCTAAAAAACCGAATTTGCCCCCCCTTAGGCTTTGGCAAGGTACTTGTACTCGATAGATCATCTGGATGCGTTGCTGCAAGGTAAGGCAGGAAGATGGCCTGATGTGGTCTTGCTTTACCTTTCGTGAGTTTTGTACAAATGATAAAGCACGTATTATGTGTTGCCTGCAGTCGAGCACATCAAGTACGTGGGGGCAATCAACATCCTCCAGCGCCTGTTTCCGTTCGACAGAATTGGTGCAATCAGTGCGCTGAAGAAGTGGACCTCGGGGTGGAGAGACAGTGTATCCTGCTAGTATTGATCTACGCATATATATTATTATGCATATATATGTCTGTGTACATATGTCTCTGTCTGTATGTGTGTATGTGTGTATTGTTGCAGCAACGCGGCCAGTGGAAGGAAAGGTTTGGTTTATATGCCCAAGATAAATGTTTGTCGATGATCATGATGTTGAATTTTTTTGTGAATGTGTAGGGACTTGGTCGTGAACCAGCAGTCAAGCCCAGAAGAAGGGAAAGGACAGGGTGGAGACGAGATGCATCAAGAGGACGTTGAGGCTGAGATAAGGAAGAAAGAAGAGGAGATTGAAAAGTTGAAAAGTTTGCTTGAGGAAAGACAGAAAGGGGTGAAGGGAGGCAAGCGAAGACAGAAAGGGATGAAGGGAGGCAAGGGAGGCAGGAGCAAGCAGGCAGGAAAGGGTAGGAAGGCAGGCAGGGGCAAGAAGGCAGAAGAAGATGAAGAAGAAGAAAAAGAAGAAGAAAAAGAAGAAAAAGAAGAAGAACAGGAGGAGGGAGATGAAGCAGAAATGGAGGAGGAGGAGGGAAGACAGAAAGGGGTGAAGGGATGCAAGGGAGGCAGGAGCAGGCAGGCAGGCAGGCAAGGGTAGGAGAAGATGAAGATTATGAAGAAGAAGAAGAAGAAGAAGAAGAAGAAGAAGAAGAAGAAGAAGAAGAAGAAGAAGAAGAAGAGGAGGAGGAGGAGGAGGAGGGAGATCAAGCAGGAAAAGAGCTAGTGCATGAGGCAAGACAGAAAGGGGTGAAGGGAGGCAGGAGCAGGCAGGCAGGCAAGGGTACGAAGGCAGGCAGTGGCAAGCAGGCAGAAGATGATGAAGAAGAGGAGGAGGAGGGAGATCAAGAAGGAATGGAGGAGGAGGAGGGAGATCAACAAGGAATGCAGCAGGAGGAGGAGGAAAGACAGAAAAGGGTGAAGGGAGGCAAGGTACGAAGGCAGGCAGGGACAAGCATGCAGAAGAAGAAGAAGAAGAAGAAGAAGAAGAAGAAGAAGAAGAAGAAGAAGAAGAAAAAGAAGAAGAAGAAGAAGAAGAAGAAGAAGAAGAAGAAGAAAAAGAAGAACAAGACGAATTAGAAAAAGTGGAGGAGCAGGATGAAGAAGAGGAGGAGGAACAAGAGGAAGAGGTGAATCTAAGCAAGAGCAAGCAGGCAGGCAAGGGTAGGAAGGGAGGCAGGGGCAATGGGGGAGACGAAGAGGATGACAACGAGGAGGAGGAGGAAATTCAAGAGGAACAGGTGCAGGCAAGCAAGGGTGAGAAGGCAGGCAGGGGCAAGCAGGAAGAAGAAGAAGGAAAAGAAGAAGAAGAAGAAGAAGAAGAAGAAGAAGAAGAAGAAGAAGAAGAAGAAGAAGAAGAAGAAGAAGAAGAAGAAGAAGAAGGGGGGAGGAGGAGAGGTGCAGAACAGGAAGGGGCGAAGGCAGGCAGGAGCAAGAAATCGAAGGCAGGCAGGGGCAAGGAGGCAGAAGAAAAAGAGGAGGGGGAAGGTGCAAAACAGGAAAATGTCAAGCTAGGAAGGAGCAAGCAGGCAGACAAGAGTAAGCCGGCAGACAGTGGCGGGAAGGCAGGGAAGAGTAAACAGGCAGGCAGTGGCAAAAAGGGAAGGAAGGAAGGACAAGGAAATGGAGAGCTGTCACAGACAGAGATGAGCACGCAGGAGTATTCTGCCGGAGGCAAAACACAGCCAGAGAAGAAGCATAGCAAGGACAAGCAGGATTCTGAATGTTTCCAGCAGGTAGAGCAGGTAAAGCCTGGTAAAGATGAAATTTGGGAAGTGGGAGAAAGCGCTAAGTTTGGTAAGCTGCGAGTGCATGTGCATGCGAGCACCGCACAGGAAGTGATAGCGCTACTGGGTTGCACGGCCAGACAAGCTGCAGGAAAGGTATGTGTTTCTGATGTTTTTATAGTGTGTGCCAAGGAATCTTGTGTGTGTTAAAGGTTGTGGCGACCGTGCAGATGTTTAAGCAATCTGGAAAAAGCAAAAAGCGCACAGGGGAACGTATTCAGGTCTGACTGTGGTGTTTGTGCCACCAAGAAAGTGTTACTGCAGGGTTACTGGGCGCAGTGGATGGATTCCTGTGTGGGGGTCCGGAACCAGCAAATTCAGGTATTGCAACCTATCCTTTCGTAACCTTTGATGCAAATTTCTTAACGTTATTGTAGAAATCTGTGGAGTACTCAGGGAGAGGACATGGAGAAGTTGAAAATTTAGTCTTTGAAAAGAAGACTATGATGGATGGTTGGTTCAAGGGTGCTATTTTGTGTGTCGATTTTGGAATGAGTAAGTAGGAAGTGGAATTATTTACTATTAACTTTCGATCCACTTCTGGAAACTAATCATATTATCAATATTCTTTTCCAACTCGAACAACAATGTATTATTAATAAATGACTAATTCACCGGAGCTGTGATATATTTCTGACTGATATTTTAATAAGTCTTTTACGAAAATTTTGTCAAAATGCCTGAGTAGCCAAAAAAAGTTTGTCAAAATGACTGATTTGTGCAAAACAAAGAGGGGGTCTTTTACCCCCTCCTCACATCTTTTTTTTGACTGATTAGTCAAAATGTAGCTAGTTTTACGACAAATGTGTCAAAAAAAGACAGAATTTGTCAAAATGTCAAACAAAAAAACTAGCTGGAAACCGGTTTCCAACAGTTTTGACTAATCTGTCAATTTCTGACAAATTGTATTGGTCATCTTTGATCTGATTAGTCATTTTCTGGCTTGTCTGTCAGTAATTGACTAGGTACCTAAATAATGGGTATTAGTCATTTTTGAACTGATCAGCTGCAGTCATGTTTGAGCTGTTTAGTCATTATTTGACTAGGTACCTAAGTAATGGGCATTGGTCATTGTTGAATTTGTATTAGTTATCTTTGAATTGATTGGTCATTTGTTGATCATTATTTGACTAGTTAGCTGCAAATTTATATTAGTCATCTTTGTACTGATTAGTCATTTTATGGCTTGTCTGTCAGTAATTGACTAGGTACCTAAATAATGGGTATTAGTCATTGTTGAACTGAGCAACCATGTTTGAACTGTTTAGTCATAATTTGACTAGTTAGCTAGGAATTTGTATTAGTCATGTTTGAACAGATCAGTCATTATCCAACTGTTTAGTCATAATATGACTAATTAGCTGGGGATTTGTATTAGTCATGTTTGAACAGATCAGTCATTTGTGAACTGTTTGGTACATATTTGACTAGTTAGCGAATTGCTGACAATTCATTGATGGGTTTTGCAGCTACAAATTCAATACAGTAGTCACTGTTTTGTAAATAAGTATTGAATACATATCTGAAACTATGTATTATTTTGACACATTAGTCAATTTTACAAATAGTTTTTAATGTTTTTTTACTAGTACATGATTTTATAATACATGATTTCTGACTAATGTGTAAAAAACATATTATTTCTGAATGCAAAACTGCTGGAAACTTTTTTTAAAGAGGGTTTTAGGCCTTAATTTCGTGTACGTAGTGATAGAACGCTTGTTCCCCTACGCGGCACCTGTCCGTGCTTCCAAGAAATCACATCACGCAAGACCGACTGATCCTCCCCGCTCAATCAATACCGGCTCATCCCTTATCAAGCTGGCAGCGACCATTGCGGTCGCGCATGTTCGATCTGAGTTCCCCACCATCTTTCCCAGCATTCAATTTGGGGTCGGATTCCCAGGCGGACCAGAGGCTGCAGTTCATAGCTCCAATGCTCACCTGCGGAGTCATCCTGATCATGTCATGCTTAGTGTAGCTACTCGAGCAGGTGGGATGATGCCGGGCGTGAGCGATGTGTGAAGGACATCACACATTTTGTGACACTTTTATCTCGCACGAGAAGTCACTGCTATGGACAAGCAGCCTTCGAAACAGAAAAGGGCTCGCGATGCATTTCAGAAAAAGTTAGTAGGTCGTTCTCCAAAGGCTGCGAAGAAATAATGAAATACATCATACTTTCTGTTTATTTACAGTACTATCAGACTGAGCACCTTAACGACCGGCCAAAACCTTTACCGTTGATAAGACGTCTACTCTTTTTGACCGGTTCATTAGATTCTCCTCTGCACGACCTTTCGACTTCACTAACTAGTTTTCGATTTCGTTCAGAAATGATTTCAAACGATCAGTTCAAAGTTCTTTTTAGCTATTGCCATTTTTCCTGTTCGTATTACCTTTTCCCCGAATTCCCCGTGAAAATGCTTTTACAGTAAATTTGTGAACAAGAACGGAAAAAACACAATATCTAACTTGTCCACACGTTGCCAGTCATTTTCGCCTTGAGGTTTCCCAAGTCGATTTGGGAATTTTCAAGTCCAACAACCCGACAACTATCCGTTTATGACTGTTTACTTGAAGACTCGCGACACTATCCGTTTGAGAACAGGAGACCTCACAATTTACGTTCTACACTTGATCCTACGTTGCACCCAAGCCTGCAATAAGTTCGAAATTATGTAAATAAACGAAGTGACCTCTCTACTATTTACTTGTATTTCACCTGCTCACTCAGAGTCTGTGCCGGCCCATCCGGTATATAATGGCATTACTCTATGTTCCGGTCTGTCGGTTTTCCTTGGCTTGGAGAGTACAGAGTCCCTTCTACGTTAGGTAATACTATTCCTCATTCTACAAGTCGTTAGACAGTTATTATATTATTAAATATTTGGTCTCGGTAACATTGGAGTCGCTAATAAAAACATAGTTTACGGGGTAAGGAAAATTTTCCTCGTTACTCGGAAATTTTTGGACATCTATGACTTGGACAAAAAGTTGGCACAGATTTGAAGTGGCGACACTGTTTATTTATGGACGACTGTACATTTATTGATGGTTGATGCTTTTGGGTGCATATATGATGAGGCTATGGATTTCTTGCAGTTGGATGAGCTGCAGTACGTGAGGGGCTTGATTAGGCATGGTCTGTCAATCGGCAGAAGTTTGAATTTTGAATGGTGATGTAACGCACACTGCACTTACAAATTGGCAGATGGAATGTGACACACACTGCTTACAGCATGCAGAACTAATTGAAAACCTTACAGCCTACCTTGGTTGCATATTTCTTGTCAGTGTTTATCGTTTTGGGGTCGTGCCCTGCAACTGACAATGGCATGATGTTTGATTGAGTGACGGTGTAGTGACTGTTGCAAGCATCATATGGCTGGTTGAGTATGATGCGGGAGGGGGCGATGGAATTCTGCAGAACTGACGAAGGTGGAAATCAGATGGGCATTGAGACGTGTCGACGTTGGATGAGGGAAGAAAGTGGCATACAGGCTTGGGAAGGTATGGAATAACAGATGGGTCAGTGTACGAGAGGAACACTGAAGGAGGAGGTAAAGTGGAAGATATCAAACGCAAAGGGGATGGCAACAAACTGGCTACGGAATAGTCAGGGGATGAGGAACGTTGCGATAATCATGTGGGAACTTTACAGCAGAGGGGGTCTACAGGGGTCCGCATACAAATGGGGGATATATTCTGTCATCATTGCTCGGAAATTCAAATGCTTCTGGAAGCCTTTTGCGGCAGGCAAGGCACCTTACTAACAGGGGTGGTGACAGCGACGGGAAATGTTGGTGGGCACATGAAAGGAGGACGAACGAGGCAGAATTGTTGAGGCCCGAAGGGGGGGCTGAAACCACAAGGAAAGGACGCACAGAAAGGTATGGGGGATGCTTTGAGAATACATGGCTGTTGGGAAAGGGGAACGTTTACTGTTCGAAGGAGGAAGGAACAGGATGGGATGGGATGTGGGCGGGATTCAATGATGGAAAGAGGATGACGAAAGTCAATCTGACTCGGGAAGGAAGGAGGAAGAAGGGTGTGCAACAAGAAAAACGGGGCCTGATACATCACGATAATATTATGGGAACCCTTACAGGCCATGGGGCCACAGGGATGGATACGAAGATGGAGGGGGAGATGTGACCAGTGGGAACAGGGACTAGGTCACAATGGATACCATTATTAAGGCACACGTCGAATTGTGGCATGGCAATAAGGTGGGATGGTAATTCATAACGGACGAAGGAGAGGCAAAGGGCAAGTCGGAGAAGGAAACACTGTCTAGAGCAGGGACACATGGCCAAGGAACAAGGACGACAAGGAATGAATGAACAAGTGTAAGGAGTCGGATTGTGGCGTGGTAATAAGAAGGCGAAATGGGGATGAATAACGGACGAGGACGGGACAAAGACCAGTAGCAGGAAACACAGTTCCTAGAGAAGGGGGAATAAAGGAACGGAAAAAACACGACACTGGTTATAATATCGTCAGAACTGGGACATACTGAGGGTGCCACGGGATGTACCGTGCCGACTTGGACTTGATTTGTATTGGGAACTTGGAACGGAGGGTGGCGAGACTTGATGTCGTTTGGGACAACACTTTCTGTTATCGTTTAGTAAATACTTAAAAGAAAGATTTGGTATCCACTTTGAGGCATCACGATGGGAATGGGGGGGCAACGCGACATGGATTGATGGATGGATTAAAAAAACAAAAACAAAAACAAAAACCAAAAAAAATTATGGGCAAAAGGTCGACAAGAGGAATCTATGAAGGAATGGAATGGGATGGAAGTGGTATTAAAGGAACTGGAATGGAAGGGGATGGAAGTGGTATGGAAGGAACTGGGATGGAATGGGATGGAAGTGGTATGGAAGGAACTGGAATGGAATGGGATGGAAGTGGTATGGAATGGAATGGAATGGAATGGAATTGGTCTGGAATGGAAGGAAGCAGTGGAATGGAAGTGATTAAATGAAGGAAGGAAAGGAAGGTGCTATGGTCATGCCTGGCTAAGCAAGGAAGGAAGGAAGGAAGCAAGACAAGAAATAAGGATGAGATTATTGGATCGACGGATGGATTAAAATATGGAATAATGTTGACGAGCGGAACCTGATATTCTTTAAATTTGGTTGGCGGATGAATTGAGATATGGAATGAGGCTGACTTGAGGAATCTGATATTAATTACTGAGTTCACTGACGCCAGATTAAGGTACGCATGAGGTTGAAACAGGAACATGCTTCACAGAATGGGGGATGAAATTCAATCTGGAAAATGCTGTGCAAGGTTACGGAATGGGGAATGAATCGGGAGCATAAGTCACGGAATGGGAAAACTGACAACACGTAATAAGGTTTGGGAATATGCATCACTTGAATATTATGATATATACTCACTGTATCTCGGGACTGGCAGGTGTTATAACAGACCCGAACGATAAGCTGCTTCGGGTGGAGGCAGAGACGGTGAAAGGAAAATGGAAGGACAAACGGGAGATAGGGGCGACACACACGTTTCGAATTCGACAGAGGTGACGGGGATATGGAGGGGGGTGGTTGTATGAGGAATTTGAGGAGCCTATACAGACAAGGCAACCTTTCATGTGGATGCAAGGTCGGTGGGATGGAACTTGTCAAGGCAGTTGTGCCACAAGCGGACTACCGGAATATAAAGGACGTAACGAGTGAAATAAGGAAGGAAAAGAGGAGACGATGCGATGGACATTGGCAAGAGAAAAGGAGATAAGACAGGAGAATCTGAAGAGAGTTTTCGGCGAGGGGAAAACTGGAGGAAGCAGGGGGGAAGGGACAGGAGACAAAGTGGGACGACACACCTGTTTGGATGTTGCCGGGCTATACACAGGAGAACAACTGAGTGATTACAGGAGGAGATTGGGATGGGAGGAAAAGATACGGCATCAAGACGACAACGGCAGGGGGGGAATGACGCGGACAACAAGGAGGAAGTCAAGGAGAGGCAGGAGGAGTCGAGTGGCGCGATAGGGGCGCCACTGCAGGAAGCGAAGAAGGAGGAGAAAGGAAAGGAGGAGAAGCAAGGGGCGCAGCCGGCCCTTCCGCGGCCACCTCCAGAGGGACAGGACAGGAGCGGGCGGCGGCCACAGGCGGAGAAGTGGTTGAAGGACCCGGTCAAGATTGATAACATTCACTGGCGGGTTGGCAAGTTCTACCTGATGAGGCCGGCGGCCAGGGAGGTCGCGGACGACACGATGGACGAATTTTACATCATGCGGATACTGAAGGTTGGAGGGCGCACAAGGTCAAAGGCGGCGGCGGGCATTGCTCCGGTACTGCAGTTTTGGAGGAGTGGTGATGAGACGAATTTGGAAAAGGGCCGCCGGGTTAGTCCAGTTTTTCTGGAGAACTGGGGACAAAAGCCTGAAACATGGGATGTGAGTATCCAGTTGGACGACAAGGACCACACACCTTATACGGTACAGTCGAGACCCAGGTTGGTCTTAGACATGCCGTTCGACCTCACAGAGGATTGGCGTATCCCCACCGTCGTATGGGATGAGGTGGAGGAGGCAGGCCTGCCCTTCGAAATTATCGGGCCACCACCGGCAGCGGTGAGGTCGAGGGGGAAGAAGCGTCCCTCGGGGCCGGAAAAGAAAATGAGAGAGAAAAGAAGATGAGAGCGAGAGAAGAAGATGAGAGAGAGAGAGAGAGAGAGAGAGAGAAGAGGAGAGAGAGAGAGAGAGAGAGAGAGAGAGAGAGCGAAAGAGTGAGACCGGAACCGGGGAGGTGCGCCCGGGGGAGGA
The DNA here is from genome assembly GCA_019918135.1 of Paulinella micropora. NCBI lineage: Eukaryota > Cercozoa > Imbricatea > Euglyphida > Paulinellidae > Paulinella > Paulinella micropora. The sequence continues at coordinate 16,522 of WBZZ01003402.1, forward strand.
GGCTGAGAGAGAAAAGATGATGACAGAGTCCAGGGTGGTGCGCCCGGGGGAAACGGCTGAATGATACCCAAGGATCAATGGATCCATAGGTGTATGTATACACCAATCACGCGCAGGGACGCGATGATATAAGTTTATTTCCGCGCAGGGCGCGATGATGTAATTTTATTCCGCGCAGGGACGCGATGATACAATTTTATTTCCGCGCAGGGCGCGATGATACACCCTCTCAGCTTGCGGTGGCATGACAAGGGTAAGCGTACGGTGTACGAACATAGTATAATCGTCGGCATGAATGAATGAAAAGAAGAGAGAACGAGATGAGAAAGGATGAAGAGAAAGATCAGAGCATCGGGAATGATCATCCCTTGAATTATATATGAATTCTTCCACGCGGGGACGCGATGAAGGGCATTGGGACTGAACGGGAATATCTTGTCCGCCAACGAGCGAAACAGCGGGCTTTATGGGACTGATCACCCCTTTTACTTTATTTAATTACCGCTATAACGGCGATGTAACGGGAAGATGGGGAATATGGGAACGGGACCCTGGTGGCGTTGGAAACAGGGGGAGAGGGGATACATCGGAATGGATAGGGACGGCAGTAATAAGGGGTACTCAGGGTCGTTTCAAGCATGAAGTGGTAGAACCGGAGGACCGCGGCGGGGAGTATCAAAGGCGTTGGAGGGGGGCCTTACCTCAACGACGTCTTGAATCACTTCTGGGCTACGCGACCGGGACTACAGCGTCACCTGGGGCCATCAGTTGAGGCAATTTTTGATGTTCGAGCGGAAGTATGGATTAATCAAATTCCCACCAATTTCGTGGCAATTTTTGACGTTCGAGTGGAAGTGGATGGATTGATCAAATTCCCACTAGTTTCGTGGCAATTTTCGACGTTCGAGTGGAAGTAGATGGATTGATCAAATTCCCACTAGTTACATGGCAATTTTCATGGATTCAGATGTTACACGAGAGGACTAATGCAGGATTATGGTGACGGCAGATATGGGGCAATACATTTTACGTGAGTAGTCTCACGCAAAATTTTTCTTCTGACGCAATAGAAGCGCATCGGATTTCGAATCTGGGGAATAATGCGGAACCGATGGGCTTAAATCGGACAAACATGGAATTTATCAATAACTATCCGGGGGGTAGTATAGACTCACACTAGGTGGGGGGGACGATGAGTGAATTTAGGATAACACGGGGTGTACAATTTATCCGAGGGGAAGTGTCCAGTCACAGACCATCTCTCGAGATAATTTTCACATTTTATCCCGGTTTGGTTCGGCTGGTCTTAACTCGACTTCTCGCGCACCCTGACGAGGGCACGCTCGGGTGGGAGAGGGGATTGTGCCGGCCCATCCGGTATATAATGGCATTACTCTATGTTCCGGTCTGTCGGTTTCCCTTGGCTTGGAGAGTACGGAGTCCCTTCTACGTTAGGTACTCCTCATTCTACAAGTCGTTAGACAGTTATTATATTATTAAATATTTGGTCTCGGTAACAAGTCAGGACTCAAAGCAGAGGCTTCAAACCAATCGATTTCCCGTCGCCCACCACTTTTTCCCAACTAATTTGCGCCACCCTGACCAGGAAAAACTTGCCACCCTGCCACATCAAAAAATGGTGGCTTGTGATGACAAAAAATCAGAGTCAGTTTTCATATGTTCCCTGTATGCTCTTCAATAAATTCTTATATAATATCTTTCTATGTATGCTTATAATTAAATGTACAAAGTTTTTTTACAAAAGGTAACCTTAAGCCTGCAAACAAACCTGCCAAAATCAGCAAAAGTAGGGCGTAAGGCACTCACTCAGAATTTTTTTTATTAAAACACAACGCAGGCACAAGTACAGAAAGTGACTCTGAGGAAACCAAAGAGACTATTTAATAAAAACATTTTGTGCAGAAAGTGCAGAAAAAAATTGAAAATCTGTAAAGATCTCACCCACGATTTTTTTAGCCTGTCTGGAGCCAAGAACCGATCACCAACAGCAGGGTTACAAAGAAAGGAGCAGGAGTTGAACATATACAAAACAAAGACCATGTGATTGTGAATAGGTTCAGCACATAACATTCCAAGAAAAGCACACACAATACATATATGAGCGACACAGGACAGGTGCAAAAAAGTGCTTCAGGGAAGAAAGAACAACACATGCTGCAGATAAGTTAACAACACACCATTTTGTAGACATCATGGACACAGCATTTGGAAAGATTGTACAAGACCATGGGACGTGAAAATATGCATGAGAAATACACAGAAAAAAAAACACAAAACCGTCTCTAGACATGACTTTTACCAATCTCGACCCCGCAAAAACCGTCAAATAAAAAAAATTAGTGCTGCCTTCACTTCAAAGGCTACGTATGTCCCAGGCCTGTTTGGTCAAATATCTTTTGGAAATTTTTCTGGTTTCCTCTCCGGGAATTGGCTTGGTCTTGTCAAATATTGCCACAGAAATTCACGGGCCGGCGCCACCAAAATCATGTCGGAGGTCAAGTGCATCGCAGCAGGTAAATGTTCAAACCACATCGTTTTAAGCAAAACCAAGCATGACACAAGTGTTTTTTTTAGAAAAAAGGAGTAGCTCTGTTGTTGAAATCCTTATTGTCGACTCCAATTTTCACTTTTCAGGACATAGCAAGTATGATGTTTTTAACTGAAAAATGCTGTTTGCAAACCCACTCTGCACTCATTTTTATGCACAAGTGCACAACTGAATTAAAATGCTATGTTGAGCAATCCTGCCAGAGGGTTTTTGCAGAGAAGTACGATACAAAACAAAAACTAGGAAAACATAGGTCGAAAATTAGTTTGTCAAAATTCAGAACATACTCTGGAACACAGCAATACCTTTAATACACTGAAAGACTAAACCTCAGGCTACCTATTCCCAATAAAACCATTGAATTCTGTGCAAACAGCACTTCAAAATCTTGAATATTGAATGAGTTTACCTGCTGCGAAGTTGATGGGGCCTCTAACGACCACTAGAACCTACATATGCATATGTAGGTTCTCCCTAGTAAAAGTGGTCGATAGAATACAAAAAAATATTCAGAACGCTACATTAAGATTTAAGAAATAAAAACGATACTAAGTTGTAGTATGAATATCCTTACTAATGTTTCGTGAAGGAATAATTAAAAAATATATAGATTTGACTACAAACGGTGACTTCAAAGTTGCAGCAAACAAGTTGTAAAAAAGTCCTGAAAGATTTGGTGAACGGTGGCACAGAAACACTCGGCCCACCCCTCTTTTTGTTGGAAACAGTGTCGATCCGCTTGCCAAACGACATGAGCAAAAAGGAGGTTGAGGGGTTGGGAATGCGGAGTCGCCTCCTGTGGTGGAGGGAAGTGACATCCCCAGCCCAAAAGCAACCACAGCTAAGGATTGGCGCAGTTGGTCCGTCCCACAGCTGGGTCTCTGTGAATCGGCCTGATCACAAGCTGCCCAAACAGAACCGTCAAAAAGACCCCGCAACGGTGAGGAACAAAAGTGTGTTCTGTCTTCCTCTTGCTCATATCTTTTTGCATGTAGGGCAAATTCGTAACAACATGGAAGGAGCAATTGTTGCAGGAGGTTTGGGAGCTTAAAAATATAGAAATTGAAGCCCCAGGCATAGGCGAAGTGAGGAAAAGGGCTAGAAATCCTCCTGGTCAGTTAGAACAAGAAGAGAGGAAGACTGAGTGTAATGAGCCCAAAAAAAGAAAAGTGGTGAAGGCCGAAGAGGTCACAACAACAGTAACAACAACAACAACAACAACAACAATAATAATAATAATAATAATAATAATAATAATAATAATAATAATAATAATAATAATAATAATAATAATAATAATAATAGGCTTCCTCAGACTATAGCGTCAGATCCAGATCCTGGACATGTGCCTCCATTAATAATAATAATAATAATAATAATAATAATAATAATAATAATAATAATAATAATAATAATAATAGTGCTTCTCTGCCAATGGCTGATGCAAATCTGCACATGCGCCTCCATCGTCTCACCCGTGAGGGGAGTACGAAGAATTGACGATAGGCTCTAATGACACCCCCGCACGGGCAGTTCCAACACTTCCAGACGGACCGGTATGTTCAATGAAAATACTGGTGGCACCGACGGGAATCGAACTGGCGACAGGGCCCAGATGGTAATAATAATAATAATAATAATAATAATAATAATAATAATAATAATAATAATAATAATAATAATAATAATAATAATAATAGTGCTTCTCTGTCAATGGCTGATGCATTTCTGCACATGCGCCTCCATCGTCTCACCCGTGAGGGGAGTACGAAGAATTGACGATAAGCTCTAATGACACCCCCGCAAGGGCAGTTCCAACACTTCCAGACGGGCCGGTATGTTCAATGAAAATACTGGTCCAGACGGATCGGTATGTTCAATGAAAATACTGGTGGCACCGACGGGAATCGAACTGAATAATAATAATAATAATAATAATAATAATAATAATAATTATCATGAAATATATATAATGATAAAATAATAATAATGATAATAATAGTGCTTCTCTGTCAATGGCTGATGCATTTCTGCACATGCGCCTCCATCGTCTCACCCGTGAGGGGAGTACGAAGAATTGACGATAAGCTCTAATGACACCCCCGCAAGGGCAGTTCCAACACTTCCAGACGGGCCGGTATGTTTAATGAAAATACTGGTCCAGACGGACCGGTATGCTCAATGAAAATACTGGTGGCACCGACGGGAATCGAACTGGCGCCAGGGCCCAGATGGTAGAACTTGACCACTGGGCTATCACGGTGTCCATAATGATAATAATAATAATAATAATAATAATAATAATAATAATAATAATAATAATAATAGTGCTTCTCTGTCAATGGCTGATGCATTTCTGCACATGCGCCTCCATCGTCTCACCCGTGAGGGGAGTACGAAGAATTGACGATAAGCTCTAATGACACCCCCGCAAGGGCAGTTCCAACACTTCCAGACGGACCGGTATGTTCAATGAAAATACTGGTCCAGAAATAGACCGGTATGTTCAATGAAAATACTGGTGGCACCGACGGGAATCGAACTGGCGACAGGGCCCAGATGGTAGAACTTGACCACTGGGCTATCACGGTGTCCAAATAATAATAATAATAATAATAATAATAATAATAATAATAATAATAATAATAATAATAATAATAATAATAATAATAATAATAATAATAATAATAATAGTGCTTCTCTGTCAATGGCTGATGCATTTCTGCACATGCGCCTCCATCGTCTCACCCGTGAGGGGAGTACGAAGAATTGACGATAAGCTCTAATGACACCCCCGCAAGGGCAGCTCCAACACTTCTAGACGGGCCGGTATGTTCAATGAAAATACTGGTCCAGAAATAGACCGGTATGTTCAATGAAAATACTGGTGGCACCGACGGGAATCGAACTGGCGACAGGGCCCAGATGGTAGAACTTGACCACTGGGCTATCACGGTGTCCAAATAATAATAATAATAATAATAATAATAATAATAATAATAATAATAATAATAATAATAATAATAATAATAATAATAATAATAATAATAATAATAATAATAATAATAATAATAATAATAATAATAATAATAATAATAATAATAATAATAATAATAATAATAATAATAATAATCGCGCTCTCTCTCTCTCACACACACACACACTGTCCCCCCCCCCCCCCTCTCTCTCTCTCTCTCTCGCTCTCTCTCTCTCTCATACATACATGCACATACATTCATACATACATAGGCGAATCTCTACGAGCAGGACTGCACTCCGGAGGATTTGTTGTCCTTTACTGTTCGCCGACTTTTGCAAGCTCCGTTTGTCTATGGTGATGATGGCGGTGCCGGTTCAAAAACGAGGGTAATATCCCCTTTTCCCACCACCCTGAGCAAGCAATGGTTCGCTTCTTTCTTTAGCAGAAATGGGACTTTGCAGGACAAAGGTACCAAATTAATTGGGGAAGTGGGAGCGGAGCCACTGGCAAGGGCATCACATGTCCCAATCTCCTTTTTTACACAACATGTCCCAGCCGCACATGGTCGGCTTACAAAAGTCATGCTAGAGTTCGTTCAGTTTGCTTTATGCACTGTAGAGGAGGAAGAAAGGTTCCTTCCTGGTGCCCGGCCACCAACAGGCGATGACATCGCGAAGCCTTCTTTACAGGAATTGAAGGACCATCCCTCCTGGACTATAGCTATCCAGGATGGGAACCACTTATTCTTTGCTGAGCTAGGGGACGTGGAAGACATTCGGTGGAAAAATAAAGTAGTCACTGGTTTGAGAGAAGTCCCAGCTCACAAACTCCTCTCTTGGCCTGACCCAGCGGTCTTAACCATGCAGGAGAGTTTAAAGAAAAAACATTTCCCAGCAAAAAGGATCAACACGAGGCTTAAGGATAAAATTTGGAAACTCGATACCAGCTGGACAAAAAAAGGGGAGGAAGTCTGGGTTGACGTGGAAGATTTTATTTACTGTTTTCCAGGTTTCAATCCCAAAACAAACACAGTGCCTTTCACTGTGCAACAAACCTTGGGTGCGCATTTCCAACGACAACAGTATAATCATTTCCGTTTTGCAAACACACGTAGTTTTGTATCTCGTTTCCTATCTGCGAAGGTTGTTGTCTCCTTAAATATGACATAATTCAGCATTTTCTTACTGTGGAAATGACATAATTCATAATTACGTCTGGGTGGGCGTTAGTAGTGAACTTGACTGGTGTAGATACAGTCCCGCACATGATTAGAAATAATGCATGTAGTTGTTATACATACTTACAAACCACTTGGTATATTAATAAAATAATATTACCAGCAGCTTATTCAGCATGTCTACTAACTTGATCAAGCAGAAAACCGGTCTTGAAACATTATTTTCATAGTGCACTGAACTTGACTAGTTTAAAAAAAAATCCCACACATGATTAGAAATAATGCATGTAGTTGTTATACATACTAACACACCAGTTGCTATATTAATAAAATAATATTACCGGCAGCTCATTCAGCATGTGCTTCAAGCTTTTGAAGCATAAAACCGGTTTTGAAACATTATTTTCATAGTGCACTGAACTTCGGACTAGTTTAGAAAAAATCCCACACATGATTAGAAATAATGCATGTAGTTGTTATACATGCTAACACACCCCTTGCTGTATTAATAAAATGATATTACCGGCAGCTTATTCAGCATGTGCTTCAAGTTTTTGAAACATAAAACCTGTTTTTTTTTTTTTTTTTTTTTTTTTTTTTAAGTTTTAATATTTATTATTAATATTTACTTACGATCCACCGCCCAGACGAGGAGCGGTACGAGGAATCCACTCGTCATCATCATCTACACGCTTCTGTTTCTTCTTCTGTTTGTTTCCCCTTCCTCCTTTCTTCTTCCTCTTCAAAGAAGAAGAAGAAAAAGAAGGCTGAGAAGAAGAAGCAGCAGAAGAAGAAGAAGCAGCAGAAGAAGAAAGAGGAAGAGGAGGAGAAGGAGCGAAGGCAGTTTGCACGTGTCCGGTGAAAATGGATGGCTCCGGTTGGCTCAATTCATGGAGCCAAGCGTCCACATCACCAGGACATATCTCATTAAACCTGCCATACTCCAGCCCATCTACACCAACACATATCTCCTCATGCTTTCTTGAGAAGCAGCATACGAGCTACCGCACCCTATACTACACTTCACATACTTCTCACTCTCCGCCCACACATCACACAGCGGGTTTAAGCGAGCTCTCCAGTGCTGGAGCAGACACTCGACATCATCTGTCCAGCGTCTGCTCGAGCACGAGAAATGAGCGCGCTTATGCTTGCCGTTGTAGTGTTTGATGGCCTGAGTGTTGTAGTCTATGAAGGAGATATGAGGGGTGAGTGGCAGTAGCTCATAGGCATGATTGATGAAAATGTGGATGTAGACGGTGATGAATGCAGGTGATAGAATAGGTAACCTAGCCCCTATCTTTCGGATCCTCTTCATCTACATCATTCGGCGCCCGCCCTCTGGGAAAAGTAAGGGTATGAAAGAAGCGGCGCATGGCGGCCTGATGAGATGCTAATTCCTCTACCGGCAGCCCCTCTCATTTATAAAAGACTAACCACAACCCGTACCACTCCACCCATACCTTTTTCAACTCCTCTCCTCTTTCGAGATTCTTCAGTATCTCACCTAAGTCTATCACTCCCTCTTTAACCTTCCTTGCTAGCTTCCTCGCCATGTCACCACTTAGCTCTTTCCACTTAAAGTTACATGTTCCCTGAGTCTCTCCTTGGCCCTTAGGCCCGAACCACCAATACACTCCACCTTTCTTGAGTTCGCTTTTGATTCTCATTGAAACTTCCTGATGCTTATCTTTACCCCACTCTATCTTCTCAGCCAATACGGGGTCGTCGCGGGCGCGGCCCCACAACTCACCGTGTAAGGCCTCGTTGATGAGATGGTTTAGAAACCTATTCTGTACGCGGATGAAGAAATGCAGCGAGTCAGGAAGGCGTCGGCGCAAAGGTATGAATGGAAATAAATCTACTCTGTCATCCATGGCCGGGTGCTGACACTTGTCAGCATCGGTCATGATGGGGTATGATGTGAGTGTGTCATGAAGTTCCGGGCCTTTGGTCACCAGGCAATAGATGCATGGGTGCTTTCCTCTAAAACTACCTGTCCCGTGCCCGGCGACTGTGGCCAAGAACTTCAAATCGCCCCCTAACCAAAAAATATAAGACCGATGTAGGACATGAGGATCTGGATAGCCATGGTGAGCCAAAGGCGTGCCGTCGGCGTTATACAGATCCCCTTGCTCCTGGAGCAGTTGAAAGTCATGCCTGAATGTGCAACTTGCTAACGCTTGATAGCTGTCACCTTCAGGGGTCAGAGCAAAAGGGAAAACAAAATCTGTAGCTTTGAATTTCCTTCTTAGGTCTTTATCCTGCGGTATGATTCTCATAACCCACAACGTACTTGTTTTATTCTTGCTGATGGATCTGCCATCAGCCTGAACGAGAACATTTACGGTGGACTCTGAAATCTGATAGGTTTTGCATACCCAACGCAAGACCTTTCGCGGGCATAGCTTCACCTCTCGAGGCACCTGTTTTGAAGCCTGACATTCGTCGAAGGTCAGCTTCATGTCAAAGGTGGCCTCAACCGCGGTGCCTAGCTCCTTCCTGACCTCAGAAAACTTGTCAAAAGGTATGTTGCCACTTAGCAAACCTTTGGACTTAAGCTTTTGCAACACTGTTTGACTAATGCTATCATTGTCCGCAAAGAGAAGAAGAGAGAGAAGTTGTTTGTGCGGCTCACTATTTTTACCTCCTATTGTATGTGACAAGTCATAGTTCTTCTCCGCCCATCTCCACCACTCCTTGCACACAAAGTCTACCTCTACCCCTGCCCTATCCGCAAGGTGTTGTGCAAAAGCATCCTGCATGACTCTCACGTCTGCTCTTATATTTCTCTTTCCTCTCTCGTTCAACTCACTGTATGCTTTCTTCATCTTGGGGGCGTATGACAACACCCCCACATGTTTGTTAGTTTCAAACTGAACAAAATTACTACCAGCAAGTGGAGAAGTGATATGACGGGTGACTTGTAATGACGGTATGGTGTGTAAGTGTGAAGGTTGAGGTGAGAGAATTGAAAGGTGTGTGCGTATGTCAGCAGGGTCAAAGGGTGAGGAGTCTCTACATTAAATCATCTGGCTAGTGTGCGGGAGGAGTCGTCTACACTTCTGGCTGGTCTCCCCTCAGTTTTTATTTCATTTCATGGAAACATGTTTATGTATGTCTTCTGTGCATTATGTTTGCATTTATGCATTGCTTTCTGCAGGTACGGCTTGTTTTCCTGCCTTTGTCTGCTGGTAAGGTGTAAGCTTATGTGGGTGTTTGTACATATTTTTGCTTGCTTGTGGCAGGAACCATTCACGCCTGTGAGCCATGACAGTGGCCTCCAGCTTGTCATCGTTCCGAGCACCAGCGATGATGACAGAAGGGCCCCGTTGTTGCAACTCGACTGCTATACCTTTGGCCTCCAGCTCAGCAACTATAGAGGGGAAACAAGAGAAGACACATAAGCAATACATTACAGCTGTTACATGCAAGAAAAATAGATCACACACAACACACACACACTCTACTCCCACACAGTTCCAACATACAAACAGAAACAGAAACACACACAAAACAGATGGAAACAGCATGCAGGCACTCACCTAATTGTCTCTGAACATTTCTGGAGGCAGTCTGAATCATTCTGCTACATAACAGGCACAGAAAATACGATGTATATATACTAAACAAACGAAAACAAGCACTAAAATTCAAAGAAATTGGTGTTAAGAAAAAGGGGCTTACTTCTGTTGTAGGTGTGCTGCTTTTACAGCGGATAGAGATTTTTGCTGGGCAAGCAGTGCTCTACCCGCTGCTGTCTTTTTTTCATTTTTCGTAGGTAGGATCGCTTGATAGGAGCCTTTTGGTTCAACCTTGTCTTTTTTTTCACCATCGATTTTCGTCGAAATTTATTGCCGCTTTTTCCGCTACTGATGGCATTTTTATGTTATGAAATGCCGCATATACTAACGGGCCCGCGGCACCAGTTTCATGTGGAGGTCCATCTGTTCACAGCGAGTGTGTGTTCAAACCACGTTGTTTCAAGCAAAAGCAAGCATGGCACAAGTGTTTTCATCAGAAAAATTGGTCTGCGGCTTTCTTGAAATCCTTATTATCTACTTCAATTTTTCTATTTCACGACATAGCAAATATGGTGTTTTTAACTGAAAAATGCTCTTTGCATGATGCACTCTGCACTCATTTTTACGCACAAGTGCACAAATAAATTCAAATGTTATGTTGAGCAATCCTGCCAAAGGGTTTTTGCAGAGATGTACGGTATAAAACAAAAACCAGGAAAACATTGGTCGAAAACTAGTTTGTCGAGATTCAGTACATACCCCCAGATCACAGCAATAGCTTATATGAACTGAAAAACTAAACATGCCGCAGACCATTCCCACTAAAAACATTGAATTCTGCGCAGACAGCACCTCAAAATCTTGAATATTGAATGAGACTGTTACTCGCTGCGAAATATTTAATGATTCTACCGACTAGAACCTACATATATCAGTTTTTACTATTTTTCAATGATTCTTTGTGGCATTAAATTAAATGTTTTTACTTATAGTTTTGAAATATACAATTTTCATATGATAAAGTTTAACGGATCTATGTTTATTATGCTAACGACCACTCGCCCATAGGAGAACCTACATATGCATAGTGTTCTTATTAAGAGTTCGTTGTATCTGCCTCAGTGACTTGAAGATTTGTATACAAACTCACAGTACTAGTGAAAGTCATTATTATTAAAAACTATAGTGTTGATTTGAAATAAATGTTGTACATGTAAACTTTGCTGTCGCGCTGCGAGGCGGGGTCGGCAGCGCGGGGTTGGCGTAGGATGCACCCCCCCCCCCTACTGCTTCAGGTACACATGCACTGCGGGCCAAAACACCTCTCTATCTAAATCTATCACACTGCCGTCTGCTCTGCAGGACCAGAAATCTTTTTGAGTTTACCATTGCAAGCCACCCACCATGATGAGAGCTTTCAAACAAAAAAACCGCACTGAAAAAGTTTGTCTGGTGCCGAGTGGAGATAGGCGTCCCACCTCACTATTGTAAATCCCCTCAATTTACATATGATTTTTTCATATATAACATAATTAAGTCACTTCCCGATAAGATTTTATTATTAATAATACCTCTGTACCTTGACGTATCGATAGATCATGTCTTGAAATATTAATATCCAGGTTATTTCAGTATTATTATTAATACGTTGAGAAATAAATTTATTCAGTTTGAAAAAAAAAACTGCCAATGTATTATTTATGGCAATGATTCACAAATGTGGCGCCTGCCTGGTTAAGGGTTAAGGCAATTTCAAGTTACAGTAAGTTAGTCAGAGGATCAGGCTGTCAACGTGGACAGCTGGTCATCTGTTGCCTTTTATCAAATAAATTAGTAGCTTGAAAGTCTAACTGCTCACTTTTTGTGTTTAGCTGTAATACGCTATAACTTATTTCAAAACAGTCAAATACATGTAATTATGTTGGTGAGTGATAGTATGCAGATATTTAGCTAGCCTAGCTTTGTATGTTTAGCTATACTACGCGAATACACTTAAATTTCAACAACGCAATTACATGTATTTAACAACGCAATTACATGTATTTAACTGTTTTGAGTGATAGTATGCAGATGTTTAGCTAGTCTGTCCGTGTCTATGTGTTTAGCTGTAATACGCTATCACTTACTTGAACAACGAAATTACATGTTTTTGATTGTTTTGAGTGATAGTATGCAGATGCTTAGCTTGTCTGTCCGTGTCTATGCGTTTAGCTGTAATACGCTATCACTTACATGAACAACGAAATTACATGTTTCAGCTAGTCTGGCTTTGTCTAGCTAGACTACACTCAGTGCGACTTATTTTAAAAACACAATTACATGTATTTAACTGTTTTTGAGTGATGCAGATGCTTAACTAGTCTAGCCGGCCCTTGTCTGCAGCGACAGAGGCCAGAGAGATCATTATCTCGTTTGGCTTTTGAAAATTAACTTCTGCGACAAAATGCGCGGTGCTTTTGTTTTATAAGATCTACATCGTGACCCTCGCATAGCGCCATCTCTCATAGTGCGGGACTATCGTTAAGATTTCTGGCGCCACCAGCCTGGCTGTTGGTAGAAATACCGAGCGAATTTACTTCAGGGGCAGGATTTCCTTTTGTCCTAGGAACAGCTGTTTGGTGCTCATCAGCCACGTCAACACTTTAGAATCGAACACCTGCTTGGTTTGGTCATCCCAGTTGTCCATCGGACGCTCGACTGAGTTCCCGCGTCGTTGAAAATGAAGAATGCGGAAGTCTGAAAAGGACAATCCATAGCGCGCTTCCAAGGTGTCTGTTTGAAGCAAGCGCAGTATATGCTCAAGCAGTCTATTTTGAGAAGTTCGTGTTCCGAGCGTATGTGCATCGGTCACGAGGGCCTCAAGCAACATATTGAATCTGGAGACACGCAGGTCGACACGTCCACGACCGACCTCTGGTGCCGGCTCCCATAAAGGCGCGCCATCCAGCACCTTGAGGTAAGCCAGCGACATTGCGACATCGTAGACCAGAACTCGCTCATTCACACCCCCGAAACTTTCGTATCGATCAGGAGCGATCTGACGCAGAGTGTGAAGAATGAGTTGTTCAAAAGATGCTTCGCTCAGATCCACGGACGCATCCTCATCATACTTATAGAGCAATGCACGCCTCAACAAGGGTGGGGCTTCAGGGATGCAGTACTTGTCAAGTAGATAGTTCCCTTCCTTCGGCGACAAGCCACAAGTGTACTGCAGCACCAGGGAAACAAGTTTGATTTCCTCGCTGGAGGGAAACGAGCAGCGACTCAGAAGGGCTTGATAAAAGTTACTCTCTATGAAATTAGAATCCCAGAGCATTTCCTTGGCATCCGTGGCTGCTGTGCCTGCTCTAGCTAAACGAGCAAACTCCCAAGACAACTGCATGGTACCATATGCGTGGCCTTTCGTATGCGCAAAGACCACATCGAGCATGGCTGTGAACTCGGTCGCTTGCGCTGTGGACATGCCTTCCATCATTTTCCCAACGACTGCCGCGTCAAACTCCGCGCGCGAGAACATTAGTTTCATCGGCCCGTAATTTTTCTCGAAGTTGAACAAAGATGAAATCAGAGCTACCCGACCGACCGCCACCGTGGTAATGTGGTCATAAGAGCGCAGTGGCTCGTAAAAGGCATCCGGTCGCATCTGCGACTCATCCACGAGGAGGTAAGCGCGTCGGTGCTCCTTTATAAGCCGCTTGTTAAGCGCAACCAACTCGCCTCTAAGCGACTCGAGCCAGCGAGGTGATAATAAGAAATATACGTGCTTCTTCTCTTCCAGCAATTTTTCTGCAACAAGCTGCAGAAAGCAAGTCTTGCCCGCAGCACGGAACCCATAGAAGTGCATGCTGAGGTGTCGAGGTTGCTGCGCGTGTGTGGGCTCGGCCGTGATAGCGCGGACGGTCTCCTGCACCAGAACTGTACGCGGAACGTACAAAGAAGGAAGCTGGTCTTGCGTTGCTTGCCTTCGGGGAAAGCGCTCTGTGACGAGCTGCATATCCAGAACTGACATAACAAAAAAGAGGAGAAAGAAGAAGAAAAGGACGAGGAAGAAGAAGACGACGACGACGACGAAGAAGAAGAAGAAGAAGAAGAAGAAGAAGAAGAAGAAGAAGAAGAAGAAGAAGAAGAAGGAGGAGGAGAAGAAGAAGAAGAAGAAGAAGAAGAAGAAGAAGAAGAAGAAGAAGAAGAAGAAGAAGAAGAAGTATACATATATACATTTATATACATATATATCTGAGCCCGAGGACCATGCGCCTCCATCCCTCGTCCCAACAGGGAAGTGAGTATGTTGGGGAGGGAAGAATAACTCTTACCATCCTGCGTAGAAGGCCCCAAAAGGAAGTCCCTACTACCCGCACAGTTTCGGGTACCTTGCAGGAAATCAACTACAAATGATTGATCTTGCCCGCGTGAGAGCTCCACGAGACTGGGTAGGGCCCGCATGGAGGTACTCACAGGGGTAGCAGACATTTCATGCGGTCTGCCAGCGCATGAGGACGTTTTGTGGTAAGTATCTGGGACGCCTCGAAACCCGTCACCACCCCTAGATCGCGGAATGTAAATACCCCTTTGATCCCACGTGGTGTATGTCTTATAAAAAACAACACAACGACATGGCCTCGGAACCAACACAACAACATAGCCTCGGAACCCACACAACAACAGAGCCTCGGAACCAACACAACTACATAGCCTCGGAACCAACACAACAACATAGCCTCGGAGCCAACACAACGACATAGCCTCGAAACCAGTGGGAAGAGGCCCAACCGCCTCCTCTTCCCGTGGGGTGCCATACTGTGCACCCCTCCATGATAATAATAATAATAATAATAATAATAATAATAATAATAGTGCTTCTCTGTCAATGGCTGATGCAAATCTGCACATGCGCCTCCATCGTCTCACCCGTGAGGGGAGTACGAAGAATTGACGATAGGCTCTAATGACACCCCCGCACGGGCAGTTCCAACACTTCCAGACGGACCGGTATGTTCAATGAAAATACTGGTGGCACCGACGGGAATCGAACTGGCGACAGGGCCCAGATGGTAGAACTTGACCACTGGGCTATCACGGTGTCCATAATAATAATAATAATAATAATAATAATAATAATAGTGCTTCTCTGTCAATGGCTGATGCATTTCTGCACATGCGCCTCCATCGTCTCACCCGTGAGGGGAGTACGAAGAATTGACGATAGGCTCTAATGACACCCCCGCAAGGGCAGTTCCAACACTTCCAGACGGACCGGTATGTTCAATGAAAATACTGGTCCAGACGGACCGGTATGTTCAATGAAAATACTGGTGGCACCGACGGGAATCGAACTGACGACAGGGCCCAGATGGTAGAACTTGACCACTGGGCTATCACGGTGTCCAAAATAATAATAATAATAATAATAATAATAATAATAATAATAATAATAATAATAGTGCTTCTCTGTCTATGGCTGATGCATTTCTGCACATGCGCCTCCATCGTCTCACCCGTGAGGGGAGTACGAAGAATTGACGATAAGCTCTAATGACACCCCCGCAAGTGCAGTTCCAACACTTCCAGACGGGCCGGTATGTTCAATGAAAATACTGGTCCAGACGGATCGGTATGTTCAATGAAAATACTGGTGGCACCGACGGGAATCGAACTGGCGACAGGGCCCAGATGGTAGAACTTGACCACTGGGCTATCACGGTGTCCAAATAATAATAATAATAATAATAATAATAATAATAATAATAATTATTATTATTATTATTATTATTATTATTATTATCGTGGTCAAGTTCTACCATCTGGGCCCTGTCGCCAGTTCGATTCCCGTCGGTGCCACCAGTATTTTCATTGAACATACCGGTCTATTTCTGGGACCAGTATTTTCATTGAACATACCGGCCCGTCTGGAAGTGTTGGAACTGCCCTTGCGGGGGTGTCATTAGAGCTTATCGTCAATTCTTCGTACTCCCCTCACGGGTGAGACGATGGAGGCGCATGTGCAGAAATGCATCAGCCATTGACAGAGAAGCACTATTATTATTATCATTATTATTTTTATTATTATGATAGTGCTTCTCTGTCAATGGCTGATGCAAATCTGCACATGCGCCTCAATCGTCTCACCCGTGAGGGGAGTACGAAGAATTGACAATAGGCTCTAATGACACCCCCGCACTGGCAGTTCCAACACTTCCAGACGGACCGGTATGTTCAATGAAAATACTGGTGGCACCGACGGGAATCGAACTGGCGACAGGGCCCAGATGGTAGAACTTGATATTATTATTATTGTTATTATTATTATTGTTATTATTATATTGTTATTATTATTGGACACCGTGATAGCCCAGTGGTCAAGTTCTACCATCTGGGCCCTGTCGCCAGTTCGATTCCCGTCGGTGCCACCAGTATTTTCATTGAACATACCGGTCCGTCTGGACCAGTATTTTCATTGAACATACCGGTCCGTCTGGAAGTGTTGGAACTGCCCTTGCGGGGGTGTCATTAGAGCCTATCGTCAATTCTTCGTACTCCCCTCACGGGTGAGACGATGGAGGCGCATGTGCAGAAATGCATCAGCCATTGACAGAGAAGCACTATTGTTATTATTATTATTATTATTATTATTATTAACTCCGCATATGCTGGTTGATAGCCCAGGACCCAGCAGACACCAGATTGTTATGGGTGGGGTTTCGAGGCAGCTCTAGCAACCGCGCTTGGTGTATGCACTTGCACATTCGGTGACGTCTTGCAAGAGGTTGCTGGGACTGCGGAATAACCTCGGCTTAGTGCAGTCTTGCCCTCAGGAGCTCCATCGGTGGCCCCGATCATCAGGCGAGAGACTGACACGGGGGGGTGGAGGACCTCGAACAAGGGTATTGGAGGCTTATGTCCGTTGAGGATATGCAATTAGCTGCATCAGTACGCCTCAGATATAGTAAATCTGCCTTGGAGTGTTGACTGTGACATATTTGAGGGAAATCCCGATGAAAAAACCTAGTCACACTTGCTAAACAGAGTTCCAGCCCAATGGCCTCAAGGCGTTAAACTGTGACGCCAACTCATAACCCTTTGGTGGTAGATGCTGGGGAGGAGGGTCGTTGCGCGCGTAAAAGATCTTAAACTCCGCATATGCTGGTTGATAGCCCAGGACCCAGCAGACACCAGATTGTTATGGGTGGGGTTTCGAGGCAGCTCTAGCAACCGCGCTTGGTGTATGCACTTGCACATTCGGTGACGTCTTGCAAGAGGTTGCTGGGACTGCGGAATAACCTCGGCTTAGTGCAGTCTTGCCCTCAGGAGCTCCATCGGTGGCCCCGATCATCAGGCGAGAGACTGACACGGGGGGGTGGAGGACCTCGAACAAGGGTATTGGAGGCTTATGTCCGTTGAGGATATGCCATTAGCTGCATCAGTACGCCTCAGATATAGTATTATTATCATTATTTTTGTTATTATACTACTACTACTACTACTAATAATAATAATAATAATAATTCTAATAATAGTGTATCTCCTGCCAATTGCTGAGCCAAAAGGCCATGTGCATCCAGTCCTCCATTCCATAAGGAAAGTCTCCACACCAATCGGTGGAATAAAGGAAGTGACGGCATAGAACATTACTCTAGGAGCTTTATACCAATCAGCCCATGGAAAGGACCGATGGCCTATGTACTCCCTAAATAATTCTAATAATAATAATAATAATTATTATTATTATTATTACTATTATTATTATTATTATTATTATTATTATTAGTAGTAGTAGTAGTAGTAGTAGTAGTGGTATAGTAGTAGTAGTAGTAGTGGTAGTAGTAGCAGTAGAAGTAGTAGTAGTAGTAGTAGTAGTAGTAGTAGTAGTAGTAGTAGTAACAAGAAAAAGAGGATGACGACGAAGAAGAAGACGAAGAAGAAGAAGAAGAAGAAGAAGAAGAAGAAGAAGAAGAAGAAGAAGAAGAAAAGAAAGAAGAAAAGAAAGAAAGAAGAAGAAGAAGAAGAAGAAGAAGGAGGAGGAGGAGAAAGAAGAAGAGGATAACGAAGACCTGCAGCTGACTCTCTATTCATATTTGCTTGTCGCGGGATACACTCGTCCACGAGCATCTGTGCATTTTTCACTCGTGCCTGCGCAGAATTCAGTCGTGCCCGCGCAGAGTCCACTCTTGCCTGCGCAGAATCCACGCCTGCCTGCGCAGAATTTGCTCCTTTGACTGCCATGTCAAACATCTGCTTCGCCCGTTTAATCACATCTTTCGTCCCGGTCGCCTCGGCCTTCTCGAGCTTGGGCTCGGCCTCCTTGAGCTCTTTCTTGGCCTTCTCGAGCTTGGCCTCGGCCTCCTTGGCTTTCTTGGCCTTCTCGACCTTGGCCTCGGCCTCCTTGAGCTCTTTTTTTGCCTCCTTGAGCTCTTTCTTTGCCTTCTTGCAATTTGCCTCGGCCTCCTTGAGCTCTTTCTGAAACGCCTCGCGGTCGGGTAGGCGCTTTTCGGTCGCACCCACAACTACAGGGTCTGGCTTGGGATCTGGTCCACCCCCAAACCCGAACTGCAGATGGAGCGGCAAGCCGGGAGACACACTGAAAGAGCTCCCCTCTTCGTTCCCCTCTTCGTTCGGCTGACCTTTGTCCGGCGCCTGTGCAAAGTGCTGCCGTGACGAGCCGAAAGCGCTCACCAGCAAGACCCCGACAACGCCTGCCACAAACGCAACCAACACGCACACGCACAGACAGCCAGCCATACACATATTTTCTAGCTATGCAAAAAAAGAAAGGACGTGCAGTCACGCCGATCCACGTGTTCCTAAGTATGTCCCTGTCCTACCTGTTCCTAAGTATTCTGCCCTGCCTCGCTGGCATACCCATGGCAACTCGCAGTAGGTTGAAGGCTGGGCGGGGCCAGGTTGGAGGTCCTTTTTCCAGTGCCACGAAATCACAGTCAGTCATGGCTCTCCAGAAACGCCGTCCTGCCTTATGAGCTTGTGACCGACAGTGCCTGCACTTGGAAGCAGTGCCACAAGAGAGAGAGAGAGAGAGAGAGAGAGAGAGAGAGAGAGAGAGAGAGAGAGAGAGAGAGAGAGAGAGAGGAGAGAGAGAGGAGAGAAAAGAGAGAGCGAGAATAATGGAGAGGAGAGAAGAGAAAAAGAGAAGAAAGCCAGAAAGAGAATAGAGAGCTTAGAGTGGGCGGGGGGGGGAGAGAGAGAGAGAGGAGAGAGAGAAGACGAGAGGAGATGTAGAGGAGAGGAGAGGAGAGGAGAGGAGAGGAGAGAGATCTAGAATGAGCAAGAAATGAGCGGAATGGGCGAGAGAGAGAGAGAGAGAGAGAGGGAGACAGACAGACAGACAGCGCAAGAAGAGAGAGAGAGAGAGTCTATTAAATGTCTGCTGTCTGTCCGTGTGTTTACGTGAATGTGGTGTGTACTTCGCTTGTGTTTGCGTTTCTTGAATCTCTTAGCGTGCGTATACTCGTGTATCTGCGCATCTGTGTCTGTCCGTGTGTGTGTGTGTGTGTGTTGTGTGTACTTCGCTTGTGTTTGCGTTTCTTGACTCTCTTCGTGTGTGCATATATAACAAGTTATATATGCGTGTTTGTGTGCTGCTCTCTTGTGTTTCGTTTTGTTCGGGTCTTCAATTTTGTTTTACTTTCGCACCTAGTCTTAGTCTAAAATTTCCCGAGTTTGCACTTTGTTCGCATTGCTGTTGCTTGCTTCGTGATTCTGCGTTATTTTTTTTTCTTCGTTCGCGTTTTCGATTGGATTTCGAGCTTGCGTGGAAGTAGCTGCTATTCCTTTTCAGTAATCATTTATTCTTTTTTGACTCAGCTCAAGGCCTAGATTTCTATTTCACTTTCTATTATATGTGAGCAGCCGTCGTCGTCGTCGTCGTCGTGCTGTATACAAAACCTCTCAGTACTTTATATTTACATGTGAGCGGTCGTGATGTAACAAAACCTCCGCCACGGCAGTTTTCGTGCTGGTAATACAAAACCTCCGCCCGAGGAGAACGGCATGCAAGTTGGGGAAATTGGAAAAGAAAAGACGGTTTTGGCAGCAAATGTACCGCAAACATCAGCCTATCCCGGAAAAGAAACGGCTCTAAAATAAAATCATCGCAAGGAAACGGCTGCGAGCAGCGGAAAAGTTTGTAATGAATTATGACGTAAAGAGCGGTGACAACGTTGGAGGTAGCATCTCTCGGCCGGCTTCATCTTTCTTTCTCCGGCTCAAACGAATATTTTATTTTTGCGGTATTTTTCCTTGCTATGCCCAGCATAGAAGAAATTGTTTCATGTGTGTGTGTGTGAGTGTGTGTGTGTGCGTGTGTGTTTGAATTTGTGTGTGTGTACATGCGTGTGTGAGTGTACATGAACTTTAGATGTACACACGAGTCACACGGTGCAGCGCACGTGTGTACATCTAAAGTTCATGTGCACGTGTGCATCTAGTGTATACGTACATGTGTGTGTGTGTGTACATGTATGCATGTGTCTAGTAGTGTGTGTGCACGTGTGCTTGTGTGTGTGTGTCTGTGTGTGTGTGTGTGTCTGTGTGCACGTGTCTAGATCTGTTGCATGCGCATATGCATGCAGGGTGTGTGTGTATACGTACATGTGCTAGATGTGTGTGTGCACGTGAGTCTCACGTGTGTGTGTGTGTGTGTGTGTGTGAGAAGATGATTACACTTTTCATAAGGTCATTTTTAGGAAAAATTCCCTCTATGAAAAGTGTCTTTCGGACCAAAAATCTCCAAAAATCATCAAACAAGAAGAAATCAAGACAAAATCAAAAAGGAAGCGAAATTTAAATATTAATCATTTAATTATTTATCATTTAATTAATTATCATCTAAAAAATATAATAACAACTATATAGAACTAATAGAAATGGTGTTCATCGGAACGAAAGTCGTCGGGGTGACATTTGAGGGGAGACAAAATAATTTAATATATCTCATTCGCAATCCAAGAACGAATGTTTATATAGTGAAAGAACCGAATAATCAATTTAACAAAAATACTATTAAAGTTGAAACAAGTGATGGAAAACATTTGGGTTATGTGGCGAAAGAACTAGCAAAAGAAATAAACGAGAAACTACCAGAAAAATGAAAAGTTCATTATAAAGTATATGGTGGCGGTCTAGGTAAGAATTACGGAATGGAGATAACAATTCAAGTAAAACAATAAGAATTAATTTTTAATTTATATAATTATGATTATTATTATATAACAATATACATATAGAGTTTTGGTGAAGCTTTTTCAAAAGGTTCTATGCCGTCACAAAGCGGACCAGTCGGCTCTGTAAAGTTAGGGCGATCTGCTAAATATACATCTGATGAAGAAAAGAAAAAAGCTCATTACGAGGCTTCAAGAAGATATGTCTTAAAAAACCCAGAAATGTATAGAAAGGCTGGTGTTTCATATTATGAAAGGAATAAAGAATCAATATCGGCGAAAAGGAAGGAGCGATATGCGATGAAAAAGAAACAAAAAATGGAAAGTGTTGTAGAAGTTGAAATACGGTAAAACTATTTACTCTTACAATTAATTATTTTTTCCAATAATTTTTTTCATTTATATAATTATCATCTAAACAAATAGCACAACCATAATATAAATCATTGGGATTAATTCCAAACCAAAAAATCTATTCCATAATATACAATGTCATACAAGCCACCTCTACCCCCTAGACCAAACAAGAAGAATGTGGAACTACTACAGGCTAAGGCTAAGCTGAGAAGGGTTGAAACGAAAGATAGAAGAAACCGCCAGGACCTTTTATCTAACATTCGTAGTAATACAAGGGTAAATCTCCGCGAAGCTAAGACCCGTGAAGCGAAGAGGCGAGAGTTTAGAGCACACGATTACGAAGTTAGGAGGGATAACCAGCTGAACTCTCTCACATTCAAATTTAGGGACTTAGATATAAGCTTCTACGATACGGACACCTTGGAAGAGAAGGTATTGATACCCGCTATAAGATATGCCAGAAGGGAAGGAATGACCAACAATGCGGATGTCAATATATCTATAACATACTCCACCGCTCCTGCTAATGAGCGATACGACCACTATTTAAAAAAGAAAAGTTTTAACTCATTTCAACTCCGCCAATACGATACTGTATTTATGGATGCTCTGAACGAGTTCAACATAAACAATATTGAAGCCAGCGACAGAGGATATGAAAGAAACATAAGATATGTGGAAATAACCATAGTTCAAGAAAACGGTGGAGGATGCTATGAAGGAAAAACCGAAAAGAGGGAGAAGGTTGAAGAAGGTAGAAAGATATCACCACCCAGCAAAAACAACAACTGCTTATTCTTCTTATGTAAGGATATGCTAAATATTCAACCGATGAATAAGAACAGGTGTAATATAGTCCGAACCGAATTCAACCTTCCACCAAACTCACCAATACCATTTTCAATAGCCGTCCAAATATTGAAAAAATATGTTAAGGAAGGGAAAACATATGAAATAACTGACCATATTATGAAGGAAACAGTCAGCACAAATGAAGAAGGACAAGAACCCGACAAACTAATCTTTTTAGAAAATAACCACTATTACGGATTGGTTAAGCAATTCAAGAAGCGGTGCGAAGACTGCTTACAATTATACCTGAAGAAACATACCTGTAATCTTAACAGGAAAAAGTTTGCTGATATTAGATTGAAGAAGAATGGTAAAAGACACTTAATAACTAAACTACACACAGAAGAAAAAATAAACAACGACCAAGTTCTCCATTACGATTTGGAAACATTTAGAAATATGCTAATAGCTTTAGGCTACGATATCCACGACTGCTACATAGTCGGATATACTCAGGGCTCTGAGGGTTTCAAATACATAGCTGGTAAAGATTGTATCAGTCAATTCGTAGACCTACTAATAGAGCGAGGCGAGAAGATAAAGGATGGATGGGTGCCGAAGAAAAAGGGGGACAAACCGCCCGTTCTATATGTTAATGGTTTTAACGGGGCGAATTTTGACCACTACTTCATACATCAAGAATTAATTAAAAGGGGTATTAAGATTAAGTCGTCAAAAATCAATAACGGCTCTATTATCTGCTTAGAGTTTGAAAATGTTAAGATGTGGGATATGTGTAAGCATACCCAAGGAAGTCTTAAAGCAAATCTGGAAAGTATGGGGTGCTCAGTGCTCAAAGGCGACTTTGACCACAGCCGCGCCAAAAAGTGGGAGGATATGGACGACAAGACGAGGCAGGACTGTTTGGCATATTTAAGGAATGATGTTATGGGTTTGAAGGAATTATATGACAAGTTAAACACGACGATATTTACAGCTCACAAAGTCAATCTAACTTCATATATCTCAACTTCAAGTCTGGCTTTCAATATATGGAAGAAATATGTAGACGGTGAATACGAGGTGAGACTTCCAACGGTGGAGCAGGAAAGAGCATTTAGAAAAGCCATTATCGGCGGAAGGACTTACCCATCTAAGAGGCGGTTTATTTCTAAGCAGTATGAAAGATATTTGAAAAAAGAGATATCCTTTGACGAAATAATAGACTACCTCGTTGATGCGGATGTCGTATCTCTATATCCAACCGCGATGTTGTTAGCTTTTATGGTTGGTGACATACTGGAAACAATCGGACCATTTGACCCGCGAAATCTTCAAATCGGTATTTACAACCTTGACTACATCTCACCCAAAAACATATTACATTCAAGGATTGGACAGCGAGACAAAATGGGCTCTCTTAAATGGCGACTAGAAGATATGAAGGACCAATGGCTGACGAGTGTAGATATTGAGGATATGGTGGCCGAAGGATACGAAGTCCGCATTCATAAAGGATACTACACCGCCAAATCTGAATGTGTCTTCAAACAATACATAGACGATATGTTTAAGGCGAAGGAAAATGCGGAGAAAGGTAGCCCGCAATATTTGCTCGCCAAATTGTTTATGAATAGTCTATACGGTAAGATGATACAACGACCTATACCATCTATTACAACATATATACAAACTAATGAAGAATACTGGAAATTCTGGAATAGTAATCAAATAACTGACATTGTTAAATTTACAGACAAACAAGGAAAAGATTTATGGCACATATCGGGCTTACCTCGCAATCCAATCTTATTAGAGAGTAGCATAACAAAGCCTTCACACTATGGGGCATTCATTCTAGCATATAGCCGTCGCATTATGTTCAACTATATTAAGGAAGCCAACCCGAACGGAACCATTGAAGATGATTTTTACTACACCGACACAGATAGCTTACAAATCCACACGAGATGTGCGAGATATATAAAGAATATGGGTAATAAGAAACTTGGCGGTATAAGCGATGACTTAGGCGATGGATGTAAGATAATAAAAGGTGTGTGGATAGCACCAAAATTGTATATGTTAGAATTTACGACGAAAGATGCTTTCACAGCTGGTATGACGAAAGACGACCTCAAACACATATCAAAGGGTGTTCATATAGAAACTGCTGAAAATGGAGTTAAAAGATATTTCCATTTTAGGGGTAAAGGATTAGATGCTCATCAGCTAAACTATGATGTATATGATAAGATGGATAAAGGCGGTAGCATTGAAAATGTAAAGAGCTTTCAAATGAAAAAAATACACATTGATAGAAACAGCAAACAGCAACAAGTCCCACATTTTAGCATTTTACATATGACGAATGTTAAAAAACAAGTTAATGAGAACAAATGGGCCGGCCGTGAGTTTATTAACGATAACGACAGCATCCCGCTCGGCTTTCAAATCAAAACTTAATTATAGATATATTTTTTTGCCTTTACCTTTGAAGCTCATTATCGTATGAATTCCTTTTGTCGGCTTCACTAACTTAGTATTTACAGCCGTCGCCCCTAACAAGGAAACGGGGTCAAATGCGGTTCGGTAGTTCGTCGTTAGCTTCGCTGTCTTTGCCCTTTTACCTTTTGGATTTACTCTTGTAGCTACTCGGTCAATTACTCCTTCAATGAGGTCTCTTGTGCTAGAACCTTTATTATATGTGGTAGCCTTTACACCAGTCTGTCGGCTTAAATCTTTCGCTATCGTTCCTCCAAGGCTATGAACCGTGAGCTCCACATTTTCTTTACCATATTTCTTTATGACTTCATTAACCAGCTTCTGCTCTTCTTTATATCTTGGTGTTCTTTTTAATACTCCTTTAACAAATGCGACATCTGTGAGTAAGTCACGCTTATCTACCGAACCCCTAAATGCTACAATTGCCTTACCATCTTTTTCATACACTGTTGATTTTTCTTTGCTCGCGACCGGTTTCCATCCGTCAGCACCCTTTCTATCCGACGAAGACAAATAGACATCCTCTGATAACTCAGCACTACATCCCTTTAGTCGCACACGTGCGACGGCTCCGCCTTTGGCTGAGCTCTGTTTCCTGTATGCCTTACCAGCCTTTTTCAATGCTTCACCATAGGTTATGTTATGCTTAGCAGAGTAAGCCTTAACAAAGATTATCCACTCACTCATCTTATATTAATTATTTAATTTTTTTATTTTTATACTCCATACTATATACACCCTACTATGACCACCCTTACGAGACTGTGCGAGAAGTTCCAAAAACTTTCCATTGAAGGAGAAAAAAAATCCTTCTCGTTGGAAGATGTTCAAAAGGTAATACACGACGAAATAAAAGCGATTGAAGAAAAGAGAAATGCTCAACCAAAAGACACATTTCATTTTGGTAAATACAAAGGCAAAAAAATAGAAGACATCGCAAAGATTGACAAGCCATATATTGAATGGCTAGTTCGTCAGCCGTGGTGTCGTAACAAGGATGAATTGAAAAAAGTATTTGTAAAGCATTTGTATTTTTTTTTGCTTCATTGGTGGGGGGTTATAGGGGGCGAAGACCCCTATTGGTCTTCTAAGAAATTAACGATAACACTCACATTTCCTCCATTATTAGCAGTCGCGACAGACTTTTGTAAAAATGTTAGATTTTCACCAGGAGAAAGTTGTATGTCGTAAGTTCGCAGGTCAATAAGCTGGCTAGAAGTAGCATTAACATAAAGCTTAAGAATGACATCCGTTATAGTGGCACCACCTAGGGAAGTCGCAGCGGTATCCTTTGATACGATTGAAGTTTTGGTATCAATATCCGCGAAGTTCTCAGCCGTAAGTGCCCCAGTCGTTTTCACAATTCGCACTATATTAACTTTGCTGTCTTCGTTTGATATGCTCACGAGAGATGGATAAACAATTGAATAATTGGTCGCACCATTAAAAGTTGTTTTATTTTTTATGCTAATAATTGGACTTTCAGTGGTGCTCGCTGGCTCACTACCTTCCGCTTCGTTTGATATACTTGAATTAATAGTGTTGGTGCCCTCAATAAACATACTACAACTGGCTGTTTTTAATGTTTGATTAGCATTACCAGTTCCATAATTTCTAATACAAGCTGAAAAAGGTAGGGTTGTATTTGAAAGACTAACACCCACATTCGCATTCGCATACCTAATTGTATGAACCAGCTGAAATTCTCCACTTGATGGATTTTCTATGTAGAACCTTATAGCACCAAAGCCAAGATATTGAAATTTAATCTGGAATACATTCCCTTTGGTCCAGTCTAAGGCGGGCATAATTTTAGTTCCATCACAAGGGTCATCCCAGTTCGCCTGTGCGATAAGTGTCGGCACCCCTCCTTTAACACTGGCGATATTCATACCAGTCGCTCTTATTTTGTAAAAATAGAAGCCATTAGTAAAATCACTTTCACCTATGCCAATATATGAATTGTAGTCTTTCGTTTTATCAGTATTCCATAAAGCAGTAAATCGTGTTAGAACTCCCATACCTGTTCTGTATTTAATTCTTTTTTTACTAGTCAATACAGCATTCGCGGTCGTCTTCACATCTGTTTTAAGTTCGGCCATATTCGCATTAAATGAAATGGTAGCATCAGTTTGAGCTGTTGTCCATATTCGTGTATTGATAGTGTATGGGAAAATCTCTTGTAGTACTGGTGTTAATTGACCGACCAATACTTCGCCGAAAGCGGTTTTCATACTATTGGTTTCAACATTGCCGTCATATCCGACTTTGACATTAATGAAATCTCCGTCAGGGTCTTGTGCTATCAAGTTTCGCTGATGACTCATAGTAAGTGCTTTTTTTTCAAAAAACCACTTACAATCTCAAAAAAATGTTTTGTGTAAGCTTCGTATATTATATGAAAAAAATAAATCTAAATTTTTAAATATTACTTCAACGGATGGGGGTGCGGGGGCTTGCCCCTGCTTAGGTCCTAGTAATGGTGCCGTTCCTGACATTTACTTCTTGCTGAGTGACGACGAATGTGTAATGATTGGCCGCAATATTAGCAGTGGTAGCAATAAACTCCCATCGTCGCTCGGTGTCTAGGGATAGTCCGCTGATTTCGTTTTGGTCCTTGCTCCACAGAGGGCGAGTATTGTCAAAGCTATCGCACCAAACCCAGTTGTATTGATAAACATTGCTATTCATCAAAGAAGAGCCTTCCAACTTCGGTTTAAGATACATATAGTCTTCTAGTTTTCCAGTTTGACAATCAACACTGAATTCTTGAAGTCGTGCTCCGTCTAGTGTAGTATAAAAAGTTTGGACCTTAGAACCGAGCAGGTTGCTATTGTCGTAAGCAGTGTTCTTATTTTCGGTTGTATTGAAAACAGAGTGATAAATTTTCTTAATTCGTCGTCCGTGGCCTCTGTCAAATCTAAGGATAACATTTTGAGAAGTTGAAGCCACTCCGACGGTATTTTTATACAAATATGAATAATCAATGTTGAAGCTCATACCTTCGGGGCTCATAATCTTCTGTTGAATTGATTGAACGACATCTGGGTTAGTTTCAACTGCTAAGAACAGGCTGAGATTAGTAATAGTAACATTTGAATCAGCTACCGCAACAGTGCCACCACCAGTAGAAAGAGCATCATTGTTATAATAAAGATTTTGGGTGTTTGTTGCCAAACAATCCGCAAAGTCAAAATTTCTGGAAACATAATAGTTTTATCCAGAGCGAAAATGGTATTGTAAAGCATTCCAAGATTAATCTTAACATTAACACTTGGGCTGGCATTGTTAATAGTTCCAGCTGAAAAATACTTGGCCTCATTAAAAGCAACATTAACGAACTTACTCGTGCCAGTCTCATTCGCAATAAGGGTATCATCGTGTCGTCGGGCATTTGTGGTGGGTTGTGCCATCCAAGCCTTTAATGCGGCCTGAACCTGAGCCTTAGCAACATCAATACCAGTATCAATCTGCCCCGCAGCATTTCCTGCTATTGCCGAAGCGGCCAATGCTGTTTGTAATGCGGCCAACCTTGTAGCATCGCTAGCGGGTTGAAATGTAGTTGTAGCATTACACTTTTGAAGCATACATCCAGCTCCACTTCCATTGTCGTGGTTTTCCAAAGCTAGTAAATCATCAATGGAGGTTTCGGGTTTCCAAATCATCTTAGTGATATTTCCGACTTCGTTAATGTCGCAAAGATAAACACCACCTCTCGTAATCAATTGAATCTGCCTAATCGGGGCTAGGCAGTCCATAAAGCATTTATTGTAGTTCGCCGCCTTCGCATCTGGGGCATAATTAAAACTCAAAACAGAGCGAGCCAAGTTAAACGGACGGCTGATAAGGTCAAAGTTGCTTTCCTGTCCTCCTGCGGTAGACACAGTGACAGTAATAGAACCCTCACGAGGGGTAAGCTTATTCAAGCGATAAGAAGCACTGATGTAGTCAGTCCTGCTAAAATCTAGTTCGCCTCCGTGCTGAGTTGGCATTTGTTTTTCCTCTTTTTTCGGTTGTCTTATATTCTAATACGAGAAAAATAAATAATTCTAAAATTAAAATTAATTATCTAGATTTTAACAAATTGAAGAACGAGGAAAATAAATTAAAATAATTCGTCTCGCGGTAAATCAATAAAGTCATTACAATACCCAAACCGTTGAGATTAACTGGTTGGTCGTTTTCGTCAGTCAAGTAAAACCGATACACATTGCTTGAACTAGTAGACAATCTTTTTCCGTATTCACTGCCCGAGCCGTCATAGATAACAGAGCCGAACGGGATTTCATTAGCTGTGTATATTTCTTGGAGCACGTGGTTATCGCCTTCGCCGACTAGGTCGCTTTGTAAATATAATGTTTTTTCGCCAGTCAATATTATGACATTTGGCGACCTAATGGTATTGTTGGCAAAGAAATATGTTGAGTTGCGGTCAAAACCCATTACTTCGTGAATACGAGTTTCGGTGTCAAATATAAACCGCGGTTGGATGCCTCCGTTATTCGCTACGGTAAATAATAGCTTGCCGTCTTCTGGGTCGGTGTTTGTGTTGTTGCTTGTTATTGTATATGTGTAGTCGTTGGGGCTGTCTGCGGTTAGCACCTCGGCCAGTTTATTCTTTAAGTTATTCATCGTGTAGTTTCCTTCGGGTATCGTAATTAGCGCCTCAAATCCATCTTCACTAAGTGTAAAAGTATTGTATGGCGAAGAAACAGAATAATACGACTTCGGCACATAGATATGAAGAATTTTACAGTGTGTCGGGTTGTCTAGCGATTTCATATCAATGGAGTGTGTGAAATCACTATCCGTGCCGTTTATCCTATTTTTGCTATTGACATAGTAAATATTACTACTTCGCCCACCACGATATTCCATTGTAGGAGCTTTTTTCAAAAACCTCCTACGACCTCAAAAACTATTGCAAAGCGTATATATAGGAAAATATATTTTTGTTTTAATTATCTGCCACAACGGAGGGGGTGCGGGGGCTTGCCCCTGCTAAATGAAAGTGTCAAAGCCGTAGCCGTTCTGGACTTTCAACTCATCGGCTTCTTTTTCTTTTAAGTCCGTCCAACCGCTGGCAAATTTAAACCGATTACCTTTTGCCCGCTCTAACAAAAACCTAATACTATGCCATCCGCAGGTATCTGTCGTGTCGCTTTGGTTTTTGACTTGATTAACCTTCATAAGCAGATATGTGTTCGGCTTACTCTTTTCAATAAGCTGTTTCATTTGGTGAAGAAATAGCTCAGTCGGCTTATACAGTGCGAGAGGGTCGTAGATTTCAATAGTGTCATCTTTAATGGTATCAATCCAAACAGCAATCCAATGTGAGCCTGGTTGGCTAGACTTATCCAAGTTCATTATAAAGCCATACTTCTTTCTTTTTTCTGGTTTCAGTTTGTTTATTTCGTCGCTCGCCACAGTCCCCAAATACCATTCGTACTTTTTCATAATGTTGTCTATTTCATCCGTCATTAGCCCTCTACCTTCCCCCGCTAAGTTAACGGGTAGCTTTTGTTGCTCTTCTGTGGGTGGTTCGGTGGCTGGCGGTTGTTGTGGTGGCTGGCAGTTGTTGTGGTGGTTGCTCTTCTGTTGGTGTTGTTTGTTGCTCTTCTGTTGGCTGTTCCTCGGTTGGTTGAATACCGAGATTATTTGAAACTTGATTTTTAATGTTTGGGTCGCTTCTCATTTCGGTTACTAAGTTATTTACATAATCCTTCTTCTTCATTTTCTTCTTGTATTTGCCCTTCTTCAAATATTTCTTAATTTTTGCTATCGTTAAAAGTTTGTGGATTAATTCCTCCATCGTTTTCGCCCCAGCACCAGCTTGGTTTATTCCCAAATAATCGGCGAGTTTCTTTCTCATTTCATTCTGGTCTATTCCTAAATCAATACCTTCATCTACTATAACTTGTGCCATACCCGCTGTCGTGTGTTTTCCTTTAACTTTTTTTGGTGGTGGTTTGCCCCGAGCTTTCATTTCTTTTTCCAAAGCAGGGCCCAAAGTTTTAGGTATGTCCAATTTCGGATACTTGTAATAATTTCTTAAACCTGCGGATATGTATGATATTTTGTCTTTAATTTCAAAGTGTTTCGCTTTGGCCTCCGCTAGTTTTTTTTCTTGTTCTAATTCTTTTTTGTATTGTTCCGCCAGTTCTTACTGCTCATCTGCTGATTGGGCATCGGCTATCGCTTTTTCTATTCCTGTGCCAAGTTTGATAAATTCTGTTTTGCTCAAACCTTTAATAAATTTAGTTGTAAAGCCCGCTTTCTTCATTAATTCAATGTATTTTTCTTTTAATTCCTTTTCAGCCTTTTTCTCTTCTTTTGTTTTCAATGGCATCTGCTTTTCTTCTGGTGCTTGTGGTGGTGCTTGTTGTGGTCCTAATTGTGGTGCTTGGGGTGGTGCTTGTGGTGGTCCTAGTTGTGGGGCTTGTGGTGGTCCTAGTTGTGGGGCTTGTGGTGGTCCTAGTTGTGGGGCTTGTGGTGGTGCTTGTGGTGGTGCTTGTATGTATTGAGGTTGGAAAGGTGGTAATAACATCAAATTGTTTTTTCTATCTTGTTCAAATTTTACATCCTCTATAAGTTTTTGCTCTCTGTTCGCCTCCCTTATTAATTCTTCTTGTCTTTCTTTAATGTCTGCATTCTCCTTCCTCTCCATTCTTTTCTTCTCATCTTCCGCCTGTTCTCTTAACTTCTTTTCCTTTTCCTCCTGCTCGTGTATTAGTTCATATTTTTTCAGCAGGTTGTTTTGTATCTGATTGCGGTTCTCGTGTTCAAGGCGATTGAATTCGGACTTAACAATTCGCTCTTTTGCACGACCCCGCCGTTTGGGTTTGTTCATATATTTCAAAAACAGTTTAACGATTTGAAGTGTTGAAAGGTCATTCGTTTTCTCGCCAAAGTTGAGATATGCTCGTTTGCCTTTTACTTTGATATATGGTCTGCCATCTTTGGTTCTGTATATCCTCGGGGGTCGTTGTTTAAGTTTCTTCTTTGGCTTACTTCGCATTACTACTATTATATTGAGTAAAAAAAATTAATATAAGATTTTACATTCGCAGAGACTTCGCCTTCGCACCTCCATATTGTGGGGTTGTAGGGGTTTACCCCTACCGAAACTTAACGGCTCCACCTCGTTGCTTGCCGTATCCTTGCTTCATCGCGGCCTTTGCTACACGGTCAGCATAAGGCACTCCGACATCGCTAAGAAAGGTAGCACCCCTTGAAATCAATTGGTTCTTCTTGATAATCCTATTAGCATCCACTATCGCTTTTCCGACCTTGGCCCAATTAACTTTGCCTCCTGTTTGTTTCTTTTTTCCTTTCTTCTTTCGTCCTCCTGCTTGTGGCATACTTACAGGGCTTGGATTGTAGCTGATATTGTATCCCGATGGTTGTGAAATAATTACTGGTGATGTTGGCATCTATATATAGTTTTGAAAAAAATAAATAATATTAAAATTGTTATAAAAATCTTCTATTGAAATTAGTCCCGCAAGCGGGACAATAGACTATCGCAAGCGATAGTTGAAATTTTGCCTCAGTTCGTCCGATACAGCATCAACATACAAAAAGTTAAATCGTTCTTTGGTAGCCTCGTGATATTTTTCAATAAAGTATTCAAGGTCGTAGCCGAGGTCTAAATGTTTATATACAAGTTCAATTTTATCAACACTCTGACCAGGAAAAACAAGAAGGTAGTCCAGCTGTTTAATCGCCTCAGGCCGTAAGTCGTTCAGGTATTGCGAGCTCATAATCACCTTTGACTTGTAGTGTCTATTTTTTTCAACAGGTCGCTTACGGACTTATCCCTTAAACCACTACCCAAATCATCTAACACGAAAACAACTTCT
Source organism: Paulinella micropora (assembly GCA_019918135.1). NCBI lineage: Eukaryota > Cercozoa > Imbricatea > Euglyphida > Paulinellidae > Paulinella > Paulinella micropora. The sequence continues at coordinate 49,459 of WBZZ01003402.1, forward strand.
GGTGTAATGTATTTGCTCGGTCTCTCCGCTGGGGCTTGTCTCTGCTTCTTCTCTTCCTCTTTACCAAAGTATAAAAACTTCGGCTTCGGTTCTTCTTTCTCGTCTTGAACAATCTCACCTTCTTCTTGCTCTTCGTCGGGTTTATTCAGTTTATCTAACTCGTAATCTATGACAGACAGTCCATCCGTTTTCAAATATGTGTATATCGCCATCGGGTTTCCCTTCTTCTTGAAGTGTTTAACCATTTCTTTGTATATGTGGTCTTTGTGTATCGTGCTGGCAATAATAACAATACGGGTCTTTTTGTCCGTCGTTCGTTTCAGGATTTCAAACAGTGCCGTTGTCTTGCCACTCTTCTTGCGAGCGAGAAGAAAAATATTGGCATACGGTGCATCAAACAACTTTTTTCCTTTTGCCAACTTGTCTCCATCTCCGTTTTGCTTAACTGGTTTTACCTTTACATTATTTATTTTCTCCATAGCAGAGACTTCGCCTCCGCACCTCCAAATACTTTTATATATTCTAAAATATATTTTTTATTTTACCTGCGGGGTTGTAGGGGGAGCAGGCCCCTACCCCAGAAATTCTAAACAAATAACAATTCTTCCAGCTAGCAGGTCAGTCTCAATACTGCCATTGTCTGTTTTAAGCACTCTAAAACTATATTGTCCGTCGGTCCAATTAATAATCCCCAAGTTGTAGCTAAGATTGGAAATGTTTGCGGTGTTGCTATCGGCGAATGTTCCAATAATTCCAATGCGGTCCATATGAAGGATTTTCGTTTTCGTCTCCGTCATATCATTCATATAGTGGATATACTTAACATTCATTCTAGTTGGGGTAAAGTTCAGTTTAATGGTTTTGTCAAATGTTTTGCTACCGCCCGCAAAATCATTACTCAGAAAAATAATCTTTTGGAATTTATAGTCTGCCATTGTAATGCCCTCTATACTAATCTTCATAAACTTTTTATTAATTAATATTTCTGCTCGGACTGCTTGTGATTTCTATTCGCGGGTCAGTGATAAAAAAAATGAAAGTTGTGTGTGGTGTATTCAAAAAGGAATAGAAACCAAATTTAAATGTGTGTATAAGCCTTTCAGCGATTGGTGTGTTAATTTTGATGAAGCTATCCCGCTAATCTGCTCAAATGATGCTTCTTGGTATAAAACTCAACTATATGAATGCTCATTTCTTTGAACTAGATGGGCTAGGAAGGCAGATGCCTATTAATAGTGTTAAAATACCTACATAAGTGTTGGCTGTCTCGCACGGCAAGTTCTTTTCAGATAACCTCACGATACAAAGGGTGATGATGGCGATAATGATACCCATTTGAAACAGATACTTAATTAATCTGCTGTCTGTCGGTCTGTTTTTTATACAACAACAATTCCAGTTGTCTTCCAATTCGTGCTCTACTTTTTTTTCTTCATTCTTCAATGAAATATCCAAAACACGATTTTTCAACTCTGGTGTTAGTTCGCCGTCTATTTCAATGACTGGCGGTGGTGGATGTAATCTAGGCGGCATTAGAAGGGAAAACGACTGCTCGTATTTCTGCTAATTGGTTGGTTTGGTCTTGTAATATATTAAGTAAAGTTTTATTTTCTTTTTCTAAATTATCTACCTTTTCCGCCATGTGTTGAAAAGCACTGACTAATATTGGTATGAAGTCAGTGTATGATATACCTTCAAAGTTTCCATTTCCATCGCCTGCTTTTATTCCACTTTCAGATACAAATTCTGGAAATACTTTTTTTACTTCATCCGCAATAAATCCGTGGTTCTTTTTCTGTTTATTTTCGTCTGATTTCAAATAATATGAACAGCAGTTTATTTTCATAAGTTTATCACAACAATCTCCGCAGTCTAATGTTTTAATATCTGATTTTAGCCTCCTGTCTGAACCAGAAGACCAAACATTCGCTCCTGCTGCAATATAAACATATCCTGTATTGTTTTCACCATTTGATAGTGAAGTTGACCAAGCGTGTAATAAACCACCTGTATTCATTACTACCGCATAACCTGATGAGTCTCCTGCTTTCATAAATATTTGTGGGTTTGTCGTATTGCCTGGTCTTTTTCTTAATGTTAAAAATCCACTGGATGCTGTCGTCATGCTTGTATCACTCTGAGAATAGATTACTCCTGCCCCCCTCGCATAAAAATTTAAATCTTGGTTTGTGTTGCTCCCCGTAGCATATATTGAGTTATAACCAAAACCAACTCCCTGTGTTCCGTTGCTGTGTCTGAATTCAACACCAGCAGAAGAAGCTCCAAGATTGGCTGTGACATATAACCCGACTGGTGTAGCATGAGACCCACTTCTTGCTTCTCCTCTTATATCTGCCGTGCTATTAACAACAGATATACCCGCATTTGCCGTTATTAATCCACTTGCGGTTGCCGTTGTTGTTGATACACCAGCACTAGCCGTTATCAATCCTTTTGTCCATAAAGTGCCGTTTGACCCATTCAATGACATCAATAATTGTTCTGACGAATTCTCCCATATAAAACCATCAGTGGAAACATTACTTACCCTAAATCTAACAGCAAAGGAAGTAAAATCATTGCCAGCAACCGCAGACCCTCCCGCTAGACTTCTGATATTTGTGGCTCCCCCATTTGAAGCCATATAAATACCATAACTGGTGTTGCCAGTGTCCCACAAAAATATTTCTCTCGTATTACCTCCATTCGTATTTCCTTGTATAACTATGCTAGAACCTCCTGTCGCTGTTAATAATCCGCTTGCGGTTAATGTTGTTGTAGTCATACCAGCAGTTGCCGTTAATGTAGTTCCTGTTATTGTTCCACCACTCGTTATGTTGTTGCTGTTCATATCCAAAGCACCATAAAACCGCATACCCCCAGCATTGTTAAAACGGACAATGTCAGACGAAGCACTTTTTATTATCCAAAAGTTTTGAAATATAAAGTCCCGCCCCCTTTACATCAGATGCTACATTCGTGAATAGGTAGCCTCGTTGGTTCGCGGTTCCACTTGTAGCAGTATTTAGAGTATATAAGAAAGACTGCCAATCTCCTGTTGTCTGTGAAAAGAATATATCTCCTCCATTTTGGTTTAATATCCTCGCCCCATTGTATGTAATATTTCCTCCATTAATGATATCCACATTATTAAAATCGGCTTGGCTTAATAAGGTAAGTGCTCTTACATCATTTCTTGTTCCATTAAATATTTTAATTCCCGTTATTGTTTGGTCCCCTGTTAATTTCACATTTCCTCCGTCTTTTGTATCTACATAAGATTGTGTTGCTACCAACGCCCCGTTTATGCTTATGTTTCCTTTCGTCCATAAAGTTCCATTAAGCGCATTTAACGACATTAATAAGATTTCGTTTGACGCTTCCCATATAAATCCCTGAGTAGCATCTGGATAAATTCTCATTCTAATAGCACGACCAGTAAAGTCGTTGCCAGCACACGCGGTTCCATTACCGAATGCTTTGCTCGCCCCAGAAGACGCCATATACAAAGAATAATTGTAATAAAGATAATTCCACAACCATAGCCCGTAATTACTAGTTCCATCATTGCCTCCTTGTATGCTTAATGAACAAGTAGCCCCCGCTGTTAAATTAGCCACTCTACCACTCGCAGTCAATGTTGTCGTTGATACTCCCGCATTTGCCGTTATTACATTGCTGAATGTCTTCGTCCCTGCTATGGTTTGGTTTCCTGTTAGTTTCACATTTTGACCGTCTAATGTATCCACATAACTTTTGTTTGCTCCGTCCGTTGTTGCTGTTGGTGTGGCTAAATTTGTTATTTTGTTGTTATTCAAAGATAGTGTAGTGCCTGTTGCGGTTATAATTAAAGTATCACCTGAATATAACTCAACATACGAACCCGTTATTTGTATCGGATAATAAGTCGCAGTTGCTATTTTTTGTGCGGTAATCATTCCTATATTTGTCGCCGTATCAAAGGCAATACTGATACCATCAAAAGCGGTTGGAGCTGTGGCGCCCCGCACTTCTATTGTTGAAGTAAATTTTTTGTTCCCTGCTATGGTTTGGTCTCCCGTTAGTTTGACAACCGAAGTATCAAGGGCAGAAACATCAATACCATCAACAAGATTAACATTTGTTATGCTTTGACTTTTCATATCAATCCCCGCACTCGCATTTATTATACTGCTAAATGTCTTAATACCAGCTATGGTTTGGTCTCCTGTTAGTTTAACCACAGAAGTATCAAGGGCGGATACATCAATGTTGTCAACATTACCAACATTTGTTATGTTAAATCCTCCCATATTTAAACTACCCGTCATAGCCACTGTGCCGTCCTTTGCTAATTTCGTATCGGTATATACTTTTGTTGAAGCATCGCCGTCATAAAATGGTGCTGGAAGTCCGCTGATTGCTGTTGTGCTGTTAAAATTTAAAACATTATTTGTCAATGTCATTCCACCCCCTGTTGTTGGAGCAAAAAGTATAGAAGAACCGACAATAGTTAGTGGATAGCCCGTGGCTCCACCCGCATCCGACGAATAAATAGAACCCATATTATTGTTATAGTTGAAGAACAACCTCCCTGTGTTTAATGGATTTGAGTCTTTTACCCCCACATAAGTAGTAAATGTTTTGTTTCCTGTTATTGTTTGGTCTCCTGTTAGTTTTACCACAGAACTATCAAGGGCAGAAACATCAATACCATCAACATTACCGACATTTGCTACATTAAAACCTCCCATATTTAAATCCCCTATCATCATAGCGAGACCATCCAATCTAAGAAAAGGAGAAGCAACATTTCGCCATAGCCCAGGGCTGTAAATGAGCAGTTGGTTATCGGCGGGGGTGCCTGTTATGATTACATCACTTAAAGCATCTATTGATTTAGTTGCTATCCTTGTGTCAAAATCTGTATTAGCCCTTGCTGTGGTGTAGTATAAGTTAGTTCCTTCTGTTAAGTTGGTTGTGCTCTTTGTTGCTAATTGAGTGTCAAACCTAGCATTAGTATAATATAAATTAGTGCCTTCGGCTAGGTTAGTGGTTGATTTAGTGGTTAGTCGCGCATCAAACCTACCATCAGTATAGTATAGATTAGTGCCTTCTTTTAAGTCAGTCGTTGATTTTAAAGCCAACCTCGCATCAAATCGGCCGTTAGTAAAATAAAGATTTACGGGGTCAGCATCTTCTGGCACCCTATCTGTGTATAAGCCCACTATGTTTGTGTTCGTTAAATCCAGGTTGGCTATATCCAGACTATCAACCGCAATTTCAGATAAGCCTAAGAGCGATTTATATTGACTGCCCATTGAACCGTGCTTCACCAAAACCTGTTGAGGTGTATATTTTGGATAATAATTAATCCTTATAAAAATTATTTTTGGTTAGATATACAACCGAAACAAACAATGCCAAGAGGTAATAGAGAGATTGCCATAAAAAATCTTGAAAAAGCTACTGTAATGAAGAAACAGTATGCGAGGCAGAGAAAGATTGAGAGGGCTAGGGAATTACTAGCTGAGGAAGAGGCTAAGAATGTGAAAGAAATGAACGAAGACGAAAAGATGGACCACGTGTCTAAGAAACAGTTGGCTAAGGATATGATTGATGGGCGGGACGGTGAGATAAGTGAGGAAAGTAGCTCGGAAGAAGAGGTTGAACAGGACTTTGCTGACCTAATTGCCCAACGAGTTGCGGGTATGAAATTAAAGACTAAGCAGAAGAAGGCGAAGAAAGTGGTAAAAAAGAAAGTGGAAGAGGAGAGTGAGAGCGAGGAAAGCGAGGAAGAAGAGCCTAAGCCTAAGAAGGGAGGCAAGAAATCCAGCCGTGTTAGTGTCAATGTTTATAACCAACAACCCGAGAAACCAAAAAAAGAAAACAATGATGTTTCAAAGATATTTTTAAAGTTCTAATATAGTGTATGAGTGAAATTAAGAACCTACCATTAGATGTTCGCTTACACATTATGGACTACCTATATAATCATCGTATGTATGACTTCACTAGTTGCTATGTGTGTGGATTAACTCTGTGTTTAGCGAACCGACAGATTACGGCCGTTGATGATACATTTGACAGATTTTATACTTATGAGTTTTGTTCTAATTATTGTTTTGAACTTGAAAAAAAGAAAGAGCAATATATAAGGATACAGCATTAGGTGTTATTAAGTATTAGATGGATTACAAACACAGCAATCCTCAAAACAATAGCACTGATGAAGTTGTGGAGGATGAGAATGAAAGAAAGGAGCAACAAGCGCTTGAAATTCATTACCAGAAAAGATTGCCGACTGATAAATGGAATACGATATGGGCGGACAAACCACTTAAACAAGTATTTGTAGATTTGGCGGATATGTCAAAACTTAAAGACAAGAAAGGAAATAAAGGCTATGCTTGGATGTTGTTTTGGATTGACACTCACAGCCGATTTTTAATTATTAAACCGCTTAAAAACAAAACGGCGAAAGAAGTTTATACGGCTTTGAAATCAATACCATACACACCAGAGAGCATTACAACCGATAGCGGAAGTGAATATAAAGGAATGGTTAAAGATTATTTCAGAGAAAACAATATTGACCATAGGACGGTTGAAGTTGGCGACCATCGTGCTCTTGCTATCGTAGATAGAGTAATACGGACGATAAGGCGGTGGCTTGATATTCTATTTGAAACTAATGGTAATTTTGATTGGTTTTCTTGGATTGATGATATGGTAGATGCCTACAATATGCGACATCATAAAACAATTCAAGCTAGGCCGATTGATGTATTTAAGGGTGTAAATAAAAATAAACAACTTATTCAACGTGACGGTCTTATTGACGAATTTGAAAAGGGAGATAGAGTGAGAAAGGAATTAAAAAGAAATTTATTTTCAAAAGGGGGCCGACAATACAGTAAGCAGATTTACACCGTAGTAGGCCGTTCCGGTTTCAAATTAATTAAATTCAGACGAACTAGTCAGTCCTAGGGAATTATTAAAGACCAAATTTGATAAACCGGTAGACGAAGAAAAACAAATTAACGAACAAGTTAAATATTTAACAAAAGCGAAAAAAACAAAGGAATTATTAAACCGTGAAGACATCCAACCGGAGAATGTCAGGACTAGTAGGAGAGAAAGAAAAGCAAGAGTAATATTAGATTTGTAAGAGAAGAATTTAATCAACATCTTTATTGTGCTTCAATTCCTTAACTCTCAACTCAATCTTTTTGGCCAACTCCTTCTCCTTCTTCCATCCTCCTTTACACTTCCTCCACTCATCACAAGCCTTCTCATACTCTTCTTTTGAAGCGAGGTCTTTAAGAGCACATAAGTAATCTTTCATGCAGTACCGGTTCTCAAAGACATCGTCAAACGAAAAACGAAAATCGTTAGCTCTCGTGAATGAAAGCAAACTTTTTTCTTTATATGGGTTCAGACTGATTTTGTCTTTTTTTGCTATGGCATCTTCAAGTGAGTAGAAGAGAAACATATGATAATTACCATAAGACAACTCACCACTCTCTTCAATCGCCTTCCACACACCAACCCAACAATCATTAACCAAATCTGCTTTCTCCGCACTATCTACCCAACTCTCTACTTCAAAGATTTTTCTAGACTTTTTTTCTTTGAATTCAAAGGCAGGATTTTGAATAGAATTGGTGATATCATCCTTTGACTTAAACTCCTTACAGAGTGGAAAGACGATAAGAGACCTGCGAGATTTCTCTGGGAAAATAATGAAATATTTTGTGCCAGTAGTTGCCGTTGGTAGCTCTGCCGTAAAAGGATTGTACAACTCCGCTTCCTCTGGTGGGATTGTCTTTTTCTTTTTCTTTTTCTTTTTCTTTTTCTTTGACTTCCTAAAACATAAAAGTAAGAAAGATTTTAATTAGTTTTTCTCCAATTACCCAAGATTGGAACAATGAAATTGATTTTGGTTAGTGTTTTTTTATAACACTTTTGGATAGAGGTAAGAGATGGAAACACCATAATTTCCTCTCCATCGCCAGTCCCCGCAGAAACGAGAAAGAATTGTTGGTATGTAGGTTTGGATATTCCATCATAGATAGAAACAGAACGAAACACGAAACCCTTCGCATCTTTCAACTCGTAAAACTTTTTGTATAGTGTTATTTTTTTGTTGGAGCTGAGAAAGTCTGCCGAAACTTTCACGAAAAATTTTCCCTCGTTTGCTAAATTGTTCAGGGTTGACCATTTGGTCGGGTCTGGTGCGTGCTGGCCAGGGGCGGGCTCGGCTGGGCTGGCTCGGCTGGGCTGGGTCGGCGGGTTCAGCAGGGGCGGGGTCAAACTGGACACCTTCCAAAGCAGAAGCTAAATCATCCATTCTACACAAACAACATAAGAATAAATTTCTTTGTAAGTTGGGTGTTTTGGTTTTTTTTTGAATAAATATACACACACTACTTATATAGCCCTATGTGATAAGGGGCTTAGTGGTTTAGACCACTGTTCTCACTCTCTCTCATACATTTATACATATTAGCATTTTCATTTAACTTATGTAAGTCATAATCTGAATAACGAATAAAGGATTTATTAAAAGTCAATCCTTCTTCATCTATTCCTTTTCTTATTTTTTTCATCACTACTTCATCATACTCATATCTGTTATCCTTTTTCCAAATCTTAAACATTTTCAATTCTTTCTCCTTTCTGATTAATTTACTTTTTCTCTCCAAATCAAATCTCCTATCTTCTTCTACATCAATTCCTTCATCAACTATTTTTTTCAATACTTTATTAGCACCTTCCAACTTTACTCGCTCTTGATTTCTTTTTGTTATTAGTAGTTCTATTTCTTTATTGATTTTATTTATTTTTTCTTCCGCTGTAAAGATAATCTTTCTTATTTTATCTTTACCTTGCTTAGAAGTTTCAAACATAAAAACATAATCATCAATGGTTCTATTTTCTTTACTAATCAAACTCTCGCTCATTTTGACTTACCTTGGTGTTTCCGACTTCTTGCCTTTTTTTGGTTTCTGAACTCTGGCGAGTGCCGACGATTTTTGTCGCAGGAAAAAAGGTTTAGGTGGTCGGTTTCTTTTTTTTATTTCCATTTTTTCATTAGTTATTCCATATAATCCTTACTTGGCCCGATTGGATTATGTTCTAGATGTTCTATTTCTAATTTTCCTGGTGAGTGGTTTGAAATGCCTTTCTCGTTTTGGTGGGCCGATATGGCTACCTCTGTTCTTGGTTCTGCCGTCATTTGTTTTCTTTTTCCTAATTTTCAGCGATTTATTTTTGGTAGGTGATATTGTGTTTTTTTGTGTGTGGTGTGTGGTTTTTGTTCCATTCCATATTTCCTTGTTTCTACCATATCTTCTTCTTGGTGATTAATTTTTGGGGATAATGTTGTTATCTCTTTATACGACTGACTTTGTCAATAATGGCAAACTATGGCAAAATTCAGGACGATAAAAAGGGGGGGGTGATGTGGGGACCACAGAAACCCCCCCCCCTTTCCTCCCCGTTTTTTGGACCGGTTCAGCCTCAGTCACGATAGCATCGTACCACAAGCTTTATTGAAGGCGGCACAGACAGAACAGCACGGCCCGGCGCGTCCGAAGACATGGCTCTACCGACACGCATCCTACGGACCGGCCGGGTCATACTGAATCGGTCCGTTACCGTATTAATACAACCTATTGGTCTAACAAGTATCAGAGAGCTTCAGAGTAGCTGTTGAATTCACAGTAATTATTTACTTACATTGATTGAACAATAATCTTGTATTTAGAACCTTCTTCTCAGTGCCTAGTAGTATAGGGTCGCACTTCAGCACACTTTTTCACGACATACCCCGCCCCGCCACAGGGACACACACAGGCCGGCCCGGACGGGACCTAAAATGGCAACAAATATTAATATTTAAAATAATACAGTTAAAATATAAAGACACATACACTAGATACAGGATGACAAACTACGACACTGAAAAAAAGACAAGTCGTAGATTTATTATTTCAAAAGGATGTATTATGATAAAGAATAATGAAAAGAGACAGATGGTAAAAGTTCAATGGAGAGAAGGAGGTAAAACGATGTTTAAGAGTTTTACTGTTGGAAAACGAAGAACACAAGAACAAGCAATGGAAGAAGCAATGGAAGAAGCAAAGAAATATCACGAGGAAAAAATAAAACCAAAGTATGATGAATGGAAAGTTAATTATGATAAGGAAACAAAAGAAATCAAAAAAGAAAAGAAAATGAATTGGAAGAAGAATCCTTCAAGTGTGAATGTGGAGTTGAAATCAATAGGAGTAGCAAAGCAAGACATATGAAATCAAAAATTCATACGGCCCCGCCAGCCCCGCCCTAATTTCAATCTAAACATAGGGCCCCCCGTATATATAGACACGGGGAGCACACGGCGGACCACGGCGGGGGCAGACGATTGATATAATTATTTAATTTCCAAAAAATTTTGCTATCCAATATATAAGATGGAGACACACACTTACAACGGTATTCAGTATACGTTGGACAAATTTAGGGAACAAAAAATTAATTATGAAATCAAAAGGGTCAGGGGTCAAGATGTGCTGTATATAATACCGAAGACGAGAAAGTATATAAGTGGATACAACAACTGCCCAAAATTACTTGAACTGAGTAAGAGGTGCTGTTTACTTTGAGCATCATGCTATTCCAGTAGCAGCACCATTACCGCCTCAGTTTGAAGCGAAAGTGTTTGGAGCGAAAGTGAGAGAAAGAAAAGAAAGGATGAAAGACCTAATGCGATACGGAAATTACGAAATCAAACACGTTGATAGAAAGAAGCACGTGCTGGGTATTAATGAAAGCCAGTATTGGGTTAGGATTAGAGGCAACTTTACTTCATTCAGTATGGAAGATGTAGTAAAGTTTATTGAGATAATACTGAACGACTTTATAAAAAGACAGAGACAAGGTAATATGGTAAGTCTAAGTATCAAGTTTGTATATTACTACGGTGCTGTATCTACGGGTTTGAAAAAGATTAACGAGATTTCTGTCAGCGATGTTGTAGAAAGACTGTCAGCAATATTTCAAAGCAACGAAAGCCTTTATACAGACGAAAAGGGAACCAATATGGATAAGTTTAGGTTCGTTTTGAAATCTGTTGAAATGCAGACGGGAGGAACGAGGCTTCAAATAATTAATAAGTTGGATGTATATAAAAAGAGAGGGGTAATTCAAATTAATAATACAGACAACATATGCTTAGCCAGAGCAATTGTTGTAGTAAAAGCAAAAATTTGAAAAACACAAAAAATACAAGACAATGATGATGGGACGAAAGATACAGGAGGAGATGGCTTTGAAACTACACGAAGAAGCGAAAGTTATTCAGGATGTGTGCGGTATTCCTGAAATTAATACATTTGCTAACCACATTAAATACAATCTTGTTATTGTTGAATTCCCTGACAAGATTGTTTATAAGACAGATTTACTTGATGAGGATGGCAAACGACTTACGAACCTTTACATACTTAAGACAGAGAACCACTACGATGCGATAACTAATATGAAGTCTATGGTATGTAAAGAAAACTTCTGTGAGTTATGCTTAAGAGGATTTCAAAAGAGACATTCTTGCGAATCAACTTGTAATATCTGCGAAACCAAAGACTGCAAGGGTATTAACGATAAAAGCAATTGGACTGATTGCTATTCGTGTAATAGAAAGTTTCCGAATACGGTATGTTTCAACAACCACAAGAAGACGAACTGTGATATCAAAGCGAAATGTCTTTCGTGCGGACTTAATTACAGAAGGTCGCGGAGCGACCGTTCGCCCTACGGGCTGAACAAGAAAGACGAACACAAATGCGGTTATGCGAAATGCAGTAATTGTAAGGAACTGAAACCACTTGAACACCAATGCGAAATCGTGAAGAAAGACATATTACCTTTTTCAGAGAAATACATATTCTTTGACTTTGAAGCGACACAGGATACGGGCGAACACATTGTTAATCATTCGGAAAGTCAGTATTACGATGCAAAGGAACCACCCGTCATTCATAAGAACATTGAAGATTTCTGTAAGTGGGCTTTTGAATCTAAGCACAATGGCTTTACATTTATTGCTCATAACAGTCGCGGATATGACTGTCAGTTTATTCTTAAATGGTTAGTGGATAATGGACAAGCACCATTCGTCATTTATCAAGGCGGTAAGATAATGATGATGACTTTGAAGAAATACCGCTTCATTGATAGTCTCAGTTTCTTGACTATGCCTCTGGCTGATTTTCCTAAAACATTCGGATTGAAAGAACTTAAAAAGGGTTTCTTCCCTCACTTCTTCAATACTGACAAGAATAAAAAACTATGTTGGTGTGATGCCTCATAAAAAGCACTACGGCTACGACACGATGAAAGATAAGAAGAGAGCGGAATTCTTAGAATGGTATGAAAGCCAAAGAAACAGCACATTTGATATGCAGAAGGAAATTGCGGAATACTGTCATAGCGATGTTGACATTTTGAGAAGGGGTTGTATGGATTTTAGAAAGCAGTTTCTAGAATTCGGTATTGACCCGTTTCAATATACAACTATTGCGAGTTGTGTTATGGCTTTGTATCGTGCTAAGTTTATGCCAGAGAATTCAATTGCTGTGTTGAAGGCGGAAAAGCAAAACAGGATAACCTCTCGGGCCTGTGTTGAATGGATAGCTTACAGAAGCAGGTTAGACCAAACGGATATCAAACATGCTTTCAATGGTGGTGAAAAAATGTTTAACTTAGGACAGTCAAATATTTATGTTGATGGCTGGGACGAAAAGACGAAAACCGCTTATGAGTTTTACGGGTGTCATTGGCACGGATGTCAGAAATGCTACAACAGCAATAAATTGAATATTAAGAAAAATAAGACTATGGGAGAACTATGTAAAAAAACAAAAGAAAGAGAAATTTTATTAAGCAAACTTTTTGGAGTATCAAAAGTTATTACTATCTGGGAATGTGAATGGAGATTAATGAAAACAAGTGAAAGCCTAGCGGAAGATACTAATGAACGAATTACCGAACAAGAAGGACTTAACCCGCGAGAGGCGATGTTTGGGGATAGAACGGATGCTCTAACATTGTATAGGAAAGCACGGCACAACAGCGAATACGCAAAATACATTGACATATGCTCTCTGTATCCTACCGTTATGTTTTACGACCTTTACCCTAGCGGACACCACGAAATCATTAGACCCAGTAACGACGATGACCGAAAAGATATGAAAAACAAAATTATAAACAGAGAATATTTCGGAGTGTCTAAGGTTAAGATGCTACCGCCCAGAAAATTACTACACCCCGTTTTACCTAAGGCGGACAGAGGTAAGCTTATGTATTACTTATGCGACAAGTGCGGAATGACTGAACAGAAAACCGAATGTAAGCACACCGATAACGAGCGAACAATAACTGGCACTTGGGCAACTCCTGAAATCTACAAGGCCTTAGACAAAGGCTACAAGCTAATTAAGGTATATGAGGTATGGCACTGGAAGGAGCAGAGCAGTAGCCTTTTCAAAGATTTCATAAAAACTTTCTTAAAGGTTAAACAAGAGTCAAGCGGATATCCTGATGGCTGTATTACACAGGAACAAAAAAGAAACTACATTGACAGTATGGAAGTCAAGATGGGTATTAAGATGGACGAAAATAAGATAGAAGAAACCCTGGAAGACGAGCGGTTGCTAAGTTGTGCTTGAATAGCCTGTGGGGTAAGTTTGGTGAAAAGCAAAACAAAACTCAAAACAAAATGATTAAAGATAAAGATACCTTATACAAGTTAATGAACGATAAGTCAGTTGATAACATAAACATAAACATTATTAACGACAAGATAATAGAAGCGAGTTATGACCTTAAACAGGATGCGGTAAGCGACCCCGTAAAAACAAATATTGTAGTTGCTTTATTTACGACCTGCCACGCGAGGATTAGACTATATGAGATGATGGACAAACTAGACAACAGAGTTCTATCCCACGATACAGACAGTGTCATATACACAACAGACTTAACGAAAGGCGAAACAGATGTGAAAACGGGTAAGTTGTTAGGCGAATGGACGGACGAACTACACGGAGCAAAGATTATGACCTTTATCGGAGGCGGACCAAAGTGTTATGGCTATGTATTAGATAACGGCAAAGCAAGTATGAAAGTCAAAGGCTTTAGTATGAATTATGAAAACAATAAATCATTAAATTTACCAAATATGTTAAGTGTCATTAGTTGCGGACTTGGAATTAAAAACAACGACCTTATTGAGAACGGCAAGAATGAATTGTTAGAGTTACTTAAGACTCAGGAAGAAAAATTGATTGCTAAACGAATTGAAAAATCTGGTAAAGTTGTTATTGTAGAAAACAGCAAGATAACAAGAGATAAACAACAGAAAAAAATAACAAGCGAATACTTAGAAAAAATATTCAGCTTTACTTACACTAAAAGAAATATTATAGGTATTGTAGATAATGCGATTGAAACTAGACCATTCGGTTATTAAGCAAAAAATGATAAAAGAAAATTTATTTTTTTGCCTTTTTGCCCCTACCCTTGAAGCTCCTAATAGTATGAACGCCCCTCGTCGGCTTCACTAGCTTAGTATTTACAGCCGTAGCCCCTAACAATGATACGGGGTCAAATGCGGTTCGGTAGTTCGTCGTTAGCTTCGCGGTCTTTGCCCTTTTACCTTTTGGATTTACTCTTGTAGCTACTCGGTCAATCACTCCTTCAATGAAGTCTCTTGTGCTACTGCCTTTATTGTATGTTGTCGCCTTTACACCAGTTTGTCGGCTTAGGTCTTTTGCTATCGTTCCTCCAAGACTATGACCAGTCAGCTCTACATTATCCTTACCATATTTTTTTATAACTTCATTAACCAGCTTCTGCTCTTCTTTATATCTCGGAGTTCTTTTTAATACTCCCTTCACCAATGCGACATCGGTTAGCAGGTCCCGCTTATCTACTGAACCCCTAAATGCTACAATCGCCTTACCATCTTTTTCATATACGGTTGATTTTTCTTTGCTGGCTACTGGCTTCCATCCGTCAGCACCTTTTCTCTCTGACGAAGACAAATAGACATCCTCAGATAACTCAGCACTGCCTCCCTTCTGCCTTCTGTATGCCTTACCTGCCTTTTTCAATGCTTCACCATAGCTTATATTATGCTTAACGGAGTAAGCCTTTACAAAGATTATCCATTGAGACATTTCGTATATTATTAATTATTTAATTTTTTTAATGCTGCCCACTATATACACCCTACTCTGCACTCACTGATGCAAAAGCTTTGTGAAAAATTTGAACAGCTATCTGTCAGCAACAAAGACAGAACATTTACTTTACAAGAAATTAATTGATGGACACATTAATGAATACAAATCAGAAAACAAGAAACTTCAAGAACAAGGAAAGATACCTATGGGAAAATATAAGGGAAAGACAGTCGCCGATGTGGTTGTATTTGATACCCAATACTTAAGATGGATGGCGAAGCAACCATTTCTAGACAACTATCCTGAGCTAAAAAAAGAAATATTCAAACAGCTTCAATTGTAGGAGCTTTGTGGAGATTTCTCAAAAACTTATTTATTTATTTTATTTTTTTTGTTTTGGTGAAGCTTTTTCAAAAGGTTCATTGGTCTTCTAAGAAATTAACGATAACACTCACATTTCCTCCATTATTAGCAGTCGCGACAGACTTTTGTAAAAATGTTAGATTTTCACCAGGTGCGAGTTGTATGTCGTAAGTTCGCAGGTCAATAAGCTGGCTAGAAGTAGCATTAACAAAAAGTTTAAGGATGACGTTCGTTATAGTGGCACCACCAAGGGCAGTCGCAGCGGTATCCTTTGACACGATTGAAGTTGTAGCATCAATATCAGCAAAGTTCTCCGCCGTAAGTGTTCCAGTTGTTTTCACAATCCGCACTATATTAACTTTTGTATCTTCGTTTGATATGCTCACGAGAGATGGATAAACGATTGAATAATTTGTAGCACCGCCATTAAAAAGCGATTTATATTTTATGCTAAGAATTGGGCTTTCAGTAGTGCTCGCTGGCTCACTTCCTTCCGCTTCGTTAGATATGCTTGAATTAACGGTGTTAGCGCCCTCAATAAACATACTACAACTTGCTGTTTTTCAACTTTGTATTCCTGTATCGGCATCATTTCTCATTCTAGCAACAAATGGAAGAGTTGTATTTCGCAGACTGACACCTGTGTTGGCATTCGCATACTTAATCATATGGACTTGCTGGAATTCGCCTGTGTTGGGGTTCTCAATTGCAAACTGAATGGCCCAAAGCCTAAATATTGAAATTGAATTTGAAAGACGTTTCCCTTCGTCAAATCCAATAGCGGCATATCGCCTGTTCCATTACATGGGTCATCCCAGGTTGCTTGTTGAATATAGGAAACAACACCTCCTTTCGCGTGTGCTATACAGAAACCCACCACACCATCCTTATAAAAGTAGAATCCATTTTGTAGATTATTATCGCCTATACCAATAAATGATACATTCCTTAGCTTCATCAGTAGTCCATAAGGCAGTGAAGCGTGCTAAAACACCCATACCTGTTCTGTATTTTATTTTTCTTTTGCTTTCCATAACGGCATTAGCAGTAGCATTAGCGGTTGTTTTTAATTCGGCCATATTACTGCTAAATGAAACGCTCGCGTTCGTTTCTGTTTTTGTCCATACCCTTGTATTGATAGTATATGGAAAGATTTCCTGTAATACTGGTGTTAATGAACTGGTTAATGCTTCACCAAAGGCAGTTTTCATATTTTGACCCCCTACATATCCATCATACCCGACTTTGACATTTACGAAGTCTGCGCCTGGATTTTGGGGACTAAATTTCGTTGGTGTCTCATAGTTCTTACGATTTACAATCGTAGATTGTATATTAACAAAAAAATAAATAATCTATCAAAATTAATTACTACCTATTAACTAACTGGTGGGGTTTATGTCCTAGTAATGGTGCCGTTTCTGACATTTACTTCTTGCTGAGTGACGACAAATGTATAATGATTGGCCGCAATATTAGCAGTGGTAGCAATAAAGTCCCATCGTCGCTCGGTGTCTAGACTTAATCCGCTGATTTCATTTTGGTCCTTGCTCCACAACGGTCGGGTATTGTCAAAGCTATCGCACCAAACCCAGTTGTATTGATAAACATTGCTATTCATCAAAGAAGAGCCTTCCAACTTCGGTTTAAGATACATATAGTCTTCTAGTTTTCCAGTTTGACAATCAACATTGAATTCTTGAAGTCGTGCTCCGTCTAGTGTAGTATAAAAAGTTTGGACCTTAGAACCGAGCAGGTTGCTATTGTCGTAGGCAGTGTTCTTATTTTCGGTTGTGTTGAAAACAGAGTGATAAATTTTCTTAATTCGCCGTCCGTGGCCTCTGTCAAATCTAAGTATAACATTTTGAGAAGTTGAAGCCACTCCGACGGTATTTTTATACAAATAAGAATAATCAATGTTGAAGCTCATACCTTCGGGGCTCATAATCTTCTGTTGAATTGATTGAACGACATCGGGGTTAGTTTCAACAGCTAAGAAAAGGCTGAGATTAGTAATAGTAACATTTGAATCAGCTACCGCAACAGTTCCACCCCAGTAGAAAGAGCATCATTGTTATAATAAAAGATTTTGGGTGTCTGTTGCCAAACAATCCGCAAAGTCAAAATTTCTGGAAACATAATAGTTTTATCCAGAGCGAAATAGTATTGTAAAGCATTCCAAGATTAATCTTAACATTAACACTCGGGCTGGCATTGTTAATAGTTCCAGCTGAGAAATACTTAGCCTCATTAAAAGCAACATTAACGTTACTTGTGCCAGTCTCATTCGCAATAAGGGAATCATCGTGTCGGCGAGCATTTGTGGAGGGTTGTGCCATCCAAGCCTTTAATGCTGCCTGAACCTGAGCCTTCGCAACATCAATTCCCGCATTAATGTCTCCAGCAGCATTTCCTGCTATTGCCGAAGCGGTCAAGGCTGTTTGTAAGGCGGCCAACCTTGTAGCATCGCTAGCGGGTTGAAATGTAGTTGTAGCATTACATTTTTGAAGCATACAACCAGCTCCACTTCCATTGTCGTGGTTTTCCAAAGCAAGTAAATCATCGATGGAGGTTTCGGGTTTCCAAATCATCTTAGTTACGTTTCCGACTTCGTTAATGTCGCACAGATAAACACCGCCTCTGGTAATCAATTGAATCTGCCTAATTGGGGCTAGGCAATCCATAAAGCATTTATTGTAGTTCGCCGCCTTCGCACCTGGGCATAATTAAAACTCAAAACAGAACGAGCCAAGTTAAAACGGACGGCTGATAAGGTCAAAGTTGCTTTCCTGTCCTCCTGCGGTAGTTACGGTTACATTAATAGAACCCTCACGAGGGTAAGCTTATTCAAACGATAAGAAGCACTGATGTAGTCAGTCCTGCTAAAATCTAGTTCGCCTCCGTGTTGTGTAGGCATTTGTTTTTCCTCTTTTTACGGTTGTCTTATATTTTGATATGAGAAAAAAATAAAATAATTAATTATCGGCTTTTTAACAAATAAAAATTGATGTAAATAAATTAAAATAATTCGTCTCGCGGTAAATCAACAAAGTCATTACAATACCCAAACCGTTTAGGTTAACTGGTTGGTCGTTTTCGTCAGTCGAGTAAAACCGATACACATTGCTTGAACTCGTGATAGCCGTTTTCCGTATTCACTGCCCGAGCCGTCGTAGATAACAGAGCCGAATGGGATTTCGTTCGCTGTGTATATTTCTTGGAGCACGTGGTTATCACCTTCGCCAACGAGGTCGCTTTGTAGATACAATGTTTTTTCGCCGTCAATATTATGACATTTGGGGACCTCAGTGTATTATTAGCAAAGAAGTAAGTAGAGGACCGCTCAAACCCATAATTTCGTGTATGCGAGTTTCGTCGTCAAATACAAACCGCGGTTGAATGTTAATGGATTGTTCGCTACGGTGAATAATTAGCTTGCCGTCTTCGGGTCGGTGTTTGTGTTGTTGCTTGTTATTGTGTATGTATAGTCGTTGGGGCTTCTGCGGTTAGCACCTCGGCCAGCTTATTTTTTAAGTTGTTCATCGTGTAGTTGCCTTCGGGTATCGTAATCAGTGCCTCGTACCATCTCACTCAGAGTAAAAGTATTATAAGGACTGGCGACGAATAATACGACTTCGGCACATAGATATGTAAAATTTTACAGTGTGTCGGGTTGTCTAGCGATTTCATATTGACTTCACAACTAAAATCTGAATCTGTGCCATTTATCCGATTTTTGCTGTTAATATAGTAAATACACTCGCACGACCACCTTTATATTCCATCGCAGAGACTAGTCTCCGCACCTCTAATTTTGGATATATAATAGAAAATATATTTTTTTTGTTTTAATTGCTTCAAATAAAGGTATCAAAACCATAGCCGTTCTGGGCTTTCAACTCCTCCGCTTCTTTTTCTTTTAAGTCCGTCCAACCGCTGGCAAATTTAAACCTATTACCCTTCGACCGCTCTAACAAAAACCTAATACTATGCCACCCGCAGGTATCTGTTGTGTCGCTTTGGTTTTAACCTGATTAACTTCATAAGCAGATATGTGTTCGGCTTACTCTTGTCAATAAGCTGTTTCATTTGGTGTAGAAATAGCTCAGTCGGTTTATACAGTGCAAGCGGGTCGTAGATTTCAATAGAGTCGTCTTTAATAAGGTCAACCCAAACAGCAATCCAATGTGAGCCTGGTTGACTAGACTTATCCAAGTTCATTATAAAACCATAATTCTTTCTTTTTTCTGGTTTCAGTTTGTTTATTTCATCGCTGGCTACCGTGCCGATATACCATTCGTGCTTTTTCATAATGTTGTCTATTTCGTCCGTCATTAAACTCTTCCTCCCCCTCTTGCTGTGGTTGAATTGTGTCGGCGGTGATTTCGGGTGTTGTGTCGGTGTTGGGTTGGTGAGGTGTCGGCGGTGGTTTCGGTGGTGGTTTCGGGTGTTGGGGTTGCTTCCTCGTTGGTTGAATACCGAGAGTATTTGAAACTTGATTTTTATATTTGGGTCGCTTCTCATTTCAGATACTAAGTTATTTACATAATCCTTCTTCTTCATTTTTTTTCTGTATTTGCCCTTCTTCAAATATTTCTTAATTGTTGCTATCGTTAAAAGTTTGTGTATTAATTCCTCCATCGTTTTTGCCCCAGCACCAGCTTGGTTTATTCCCAAATAATCGGCTAGTTTCTTTCTCATTTCATTCTGGTCTATTCCTAAATCAATACCTTCATCTACTATAACTTGTGCCATACCCAGTCGTGTGTTTTCCTTTAACTTTTTTTGGTGGTGGTTTGCCCCGAGCTTTCATTTCTTTTTCCAAAGCAGGGCCCAAAGTTTTGTGTATATCCAATTTCGGATACTTGTAATCATTTCTTAAACCTGCATGTATGATATTTTATCTTTAATTTCAAAGTGTTTCGCTTTGCCTCCGCTCGTTTTTTTCTTGTTCTAATTCTTTTTTGTATTGTTCAGCCAGTTCTTTCTGCTCATCTGCTGATTGGGCATCGGCTATCGCTTTTCTATTCCTTTACCAAGTTTGTCAAATTCTGTTTTGCTCAAGCTTTTAATAAATTTAGTTGTAAAGCCGC